>PVKH010002845.1:0-26177 GCA_004027955.1 Chaetophractus vellerosus | reverse complement strand
AAAAAATGTAACATGGAACTGTATAGCATAGTAAAACTGCATGTGAAACATAAATATAAATATGGGTAAAATTGCATATATAAGACTGTTTTCTGTTTTTCTTTAAAAGTGAATGTTATGTATGTTAATGTTGCAAGATGTTAACATCAGGCAAAAAAAAAAAGAGATTATGCTAAGTGACAGTAACCAGGTGCAAAGTACTGTATATTGTTGATTCCATTTATACAAAATGTAAATATAAATCAATTTATAAAGATGGAATTAGATTCACGGTTATATAGGACTGGGGAAGGATAGAGAGTTTGAGAGGTGACTGCTAAGGGGTGTGGAGTTCTTCTTTTTGGAATAATGAAATTGTTCTAAAATTTTTTGTGGTGATGAATGTACAACACTGTGATTATACCAAAAGCCACTCATTGCACACTTTGGATAGACTGTATGGTATGTGAATATATCTCAATCAAACTGCTTTTAAAAAAAAATTAAATGCTGCCTTCTCACTAGAAGCCACGGAGACAAGAAAGCAATTATGAAGAATTCTATATCTGACAAAACCATCTTACCAAAAAAAAAAAAAAATTAAACTTCCAAAACAAAAAACAAAAATGAGGGTGAGATTAAGGCATTTTTTAAATTATTATTATTATACTTCCCCACCTTCTGCTTGTTCTTGATGTGTTCATTTTTCTCTGCATTCCTGTGTCTGCTTGTCTCCCCCTGCTGGGACGACCTGCCCAGTCAGCTCACGGGCGCGGCGGCCCGCCTGCTCACGGGGGCTTGCCCTTGCCCATGGGGGCTTGCCTTTGCCCGTTGGGGCTTGGCTTTTTGCCCATGGGGGCTTGGCTTTTTGCCCGTGGGGGCTTGGCTTTTTGCCCGCGGCACCGTGTCCCGCCCACGTTGGCTTGCCTTCTCGAGGCCGTCTGCCCGTTCGAGGAGGCCCGGGGACCGAACCTGGGGCCTCCCATGTGGTAAACCGGCACCCTACCAACTGGGCTACAGCCAGCCCCAAGGCATTACTAGGTAACAAAAGCTGAAGGCGCTGTCACCACCTTACCTGCCTTACAAGAAATGCTACAGGGAATTCTATAAGTTGAAAGTAAAGGACACTAGACAATAGATTGAAGTCACATGAAAAAAGGATCTCTGGGATAAGGGTAACAAACATGGATAAATTTAGATTCCAGTATCATTGTATTTTTGGTTTGTAACTCTACTTTTTACTTCCTACAGGATCTAAAGGACAAATGCATATAGATAATAAATCAATGGTTTGGGACTTGTAATGTATAAAAATGTAATTTATGATAAGAACTACATAAAGGTGGAAGGACAGAGGGGTACAGAATCATAGTTATATATACTGTTGAAGTTAAATTGGTATCAAAGAAAATTAGATTGTTAAGAGATTTAAATTTAGGCCCCATATTCCCAAATACTAGAGAATATGCAAACTCATAGAGACAGAAAGTAGAACAGAGATTACTAGGGGCAAGGAAATGGGGAGATTATTTATAATGAGTATACGGTTTCTGTTTGGGGTGATGGTAAAGTTCAGGTAATGGGCAATGGTAAGGGTACTGCAACATTGTGAATATGATTAATCCCACTGAATTAGGTATGTGTGGGAGTGGTTGAAATGAGAAAGTTTATGTTGGATATATGTGTCTGCAATTTAAATAAAAAGAGCAATTAAAGAGACAATGACAATTAGTTGCAATCTGTGATCCTGGATGGGATCTAATAATGAGGATAAACAGCTCAAAAGGACATCATTGAGACATATGAAAAACTTGGAATACAGACTATAAGCTTATATACCACTGTAAAATTTCCTAACTTGACAATTGCACTTAAGTGAATATCCTTGTTTTCAGGAAATGTACATTAAGTAGTATGTGTTCAAGAAGCAAAAGATGTAAATTCTACTCTCAAATGTTGAGAAAATAGATTAGATATACAGACAGATGATAGATATAATCAACAGATGGATGGATAGATGGCTAGAATAATATGGCAAATGTGGCACAAGGTTGAAACCGGTGGATCTGGTTATCTAGGGAGAGGGTGGAGGTATACTGGAGGTCTCCCTTTGGGATTTCTATTATTTTTGCAACTGTCCGATAAGTTTGAAAATAAGACATTTCTTTTTTAGAAAAAAAGGTCAATTTTACTGTATGGTAATGTGAAAAATAAAAATTTAAAAGCAGTATGATGACTCTGTGTGTGTGTGTGTGTGCGTGTGTGTGTTATGAGAAGCATTCTCTAAAAATTCAGGGCAAAATATCTGAGAGTTTGCCAAGGAGGATCTGATCAAAAGTGAGATCTGGGTCACTATAATTTTGTGTTTTATCCCTGGTTTTATCACTGATTCAAAATAGGGCATTAAATCAATAACCCATCTTGGTATTTCTCTGATTTTTCTGCATGGTTGACAGAAGTTATCTCAGGGTGCATAAAAAGTTCTGAATGCAGTATTTCTCCTGTCAAATACGACATACTACATGTAGAAATGCTGCAATTCAAGCTAACTCTGAATATCTCCATTCTATTCTCCAGATTAGCCCATAAATATAAAGGTGTGCTTTTTATCATAGATGCCAGCCCTTTTTACATGCTGGAGTTATCTCACTCTGCTTTCAAAGCTCTCATATCTCCAGGCTATCAAGAATATCTGGCATCTTATCCTATACACACACCAAATGACTCCCCAAATAGGTTTTAGGTCCCTAAATGGTCTGCAGTTTTCTTTCAGACACCCAGACCTGCAGTCTGCAAATTAACTGCCTCCCAGAATTAATCAAAGGATAAATCTGGTAAGTGAAAATTTTTTTCAGAGAAAACAAGAAGCAGAAGTATTGTTTGGAGCAGAAGTATTGTTTGGTGCTTTCACATGATCCACAATAAAAATAACTAATAAATTAACTATATATTTTATAAATCCAATAAGATAAGTTTGAAAAACTGGAAGATTAAGATCTCTGTACCAGCAAGAACATTCAGACAAATTGCTTCTATTGTGTTTAATTAACAGACCAAGTCTCAAGGTAAAATTTGGAAGTCAAAGAACTCCGGAGTGACCACTAATCTTCTATAAGTCATTTGCACTGACTTCAAAGAAATGAAACTTTTTTAAAGGGCCAAATAAAATTTTTAACGTGAAAGTACATCAAGTCTCTAGGTTTTCAAATGTACACTTATAGACCATAGTTAGTGGTAATAGTCTGATGATGTTATCTCATTATCTGTAAGAAATGTTCCACAACAATGTAATGTGTTGGTGGAGGGTATTGTATAGGAATTCTGCACATGCATGATTATAAGTTCCATTCTCTAAAAAAAATAAATATATATATATATATATTTGTTTATTTATTTAATGATACAAAAAAGTCTCTAGGTTTTTACCGTGGTTTTAAACTATCAGTAAATTCGTTGACACTCTTCCATTTAAGAGGTGGGGCCTAATTCCCTTCCCCTTGAATGGGGACTCTCTTCTAGTAAAAAGATTGTGGGGAAGTGATATGTGATTTCTAAGATTAGGTCATAAAAGGTGTTCAAATTATAGCTCTCCCATTTATACTAATTGCTTTTCATTCAGGATATGGTTAGGATTAGCATTTTATTTGATGCCAGCACAATTAGAAGTTTAAGAAATAAATAGCTTCTAATCAACTATTTAGTGGCCTCAAAATCTCCTAGACGGTGTATATTGTTAACTTAAAGATTTTTTTTTTATAAAGATTTATTTATTTTATTACATATCTCCCTTTCCCCCCGCTGCGGCGACGCGCCGAGAGTGGTCACTGCGCAGGCGCGGCTTTCCACACTTGTGGGCGGTCTCTGTGTCCATTCACTGCCAGCTTTCAGTTCGCGGGTGGCTGGCTGCGCTCCATCCGTGGGCTACCTGCCCTGCCCACGGCAGCTCCGGCCCGCCCATGGCGACTTGCCATTCTCAAGGCGGTCTGCCCGCTAGGAGAGGTCCCCAGGGATTGAACCCGGGGCCTCTCATGTGGTACGCCGGCGCCCTATCCACTGGGCTATCGAGCTGGCCCCTGTTAACTTAAAGATTAAAAAAAAAAGTTAACTATGTTCTTGATGAACAAAAGTCACAAACTGCTGAAATCAAACCAAATGACAAATAATATAAAGACTTTAAGAAAAAATTCTTGCTTGAGTCAACCTAGTAGTTATAACAAGGAAATAAAGGTAAGCATGTTAGTATTATTGAAGAGGCATTTTCTTCTTACTAAAAACTAAAATAAATTTATATCTCACAAGTTATGGCATCCGGTAGTAAATAATTTAACCTTGCCCAAAAAGAGGTCTGGCCTTTGCCCTAGGCATCAGGGAGGTATTCTAAGCCTTGGAATGTCATGCCTGATAGGAATGTCCTTGTTTGTTTGGGAGCCTTGGGCCAGCCAGATAGTAGCATGTGATTTAGGTGGGAACCCCTAGCCACACCAACAATGTGTTTTAGGGTGGGGGCTCTGAGTCAACCAACAATGTGATTTAGGATAAGAGCTTTGGGCATTAGCTGGACTTCCTGGAAGGCTGAGGACTGAGATCAGCCACGTGGACAGGCAGCCATGCCTACATGATGGAGCCCCAACCAAAACTCTGGATATCAAGACTCAGGTAAGTTTCCCTGGCTGGCAACACCAATATGAGGACAGTAACATTGTCCAGGCTCCACAAAGGAGGGAGGGCAAATGGAAGCTCTGCATTTGCTATCCTCCTGGACTCTGTCCTATGTACGTGCTTCTCTCTTGGCTGACTTTTACCTGTATTCTTTCCCTGTAGTGAACCATAAATGTAAATGTAACTGTTTTCAGTGAATTCTGTGAATCTTACTTGAAAATTATCAAATTTGGGGGGAACTCCCTGAATTCACAATTGTCAGACGTGAGGGTGGTCTTGGGGACTCTTCCCTCTAACCTTGCAGTTATCCAAAAACTATCACAGTTATGATAAGAAAAAATTAGGCCAGAATGCTGTATAATGTATGGTCAGTTTTTACAGCCATTTTAGTATGTTGTTAACCCGGCCCATTATGAGATTTAACAAAGTTATTTAGTGTATTTGGTTATAGCATTCTCTATGAGAAAGATCACTAGGAGGAACTGAGAATGAGGGAAATGATATAAAATAAAATTATGGCTTACTGAAAGGCCTTAAAAATGATTCATGGATTGTGTTAGGATATATTGTACACCACTCAACATATTTTTCAGTGAGCAATAGATGACTTCCTCAAAATGAGAAGAAAAGGGGTCTTAAAGGAGAATGATTTCAAAATTGGCACCTTGAGATAAAAAGACAAATTCCTATTCATTTAATTAATCTTCCCTGAGCCAGATACTAGACAGTTATCATGAGGTAAATGCTGAGAAGAGTTCTTTAAATATGTCCATGATTTTAAAAAAGGAGAAAATATCCTGTATTGGGCTCCTTTTATTTTTTAAATTTTTATTTATTTATTTTTTTTAAGATTTATTTATTTTATTACACATCTCCCCTCCCCCCCCTGCTGCAGCGACGCGCCAAGACCGGTCACCACGCAGGCGTGGCTTTCCCAGCTTGTGGGTGGCTTCTGCTTCCATCCACAGCCAGCTCTGCTTCAGTTCACGGGTGGCTGGCTGCGCTCCATTCACGGGCGACCTGCCCTGCCCATGGCGGCTTTTGCCCTATCTGTGGCAGCTTTTTGCCCAGCCCACGGCGGCTCTGGCCCGCCATGGTGGCTTGCCCTTCTCAAGGCGGTCTGCCTGCTAGGAGAGGTCCCCGGGAACCAAACCCGGGGCCTCCCATGTGGTATGCCGGCGCCCTATCCACTGGGCTATCGAGCTGGCCCCTGGGCTCCTTCTATTTTTATCATTTTAAATGGCAAATTATTCTGCCTTAATAATAATGTAAATATTTCTAAATACCACCTATATTATGCTTGAAATTATATTTTTATTTGTTTAATTACTCAAGTAGAGCCAGGCAAGTTCTACACATTCATTTCATTCTCATAGCAACTATATAAGATAAGGACTATTACTATCCACATTTTACAAATTGAGGCACAAAGAAGTTAGATAACTATTCAAGGTCACAAGGCTAATAAGTGGTGGAGACTACATTTAACCAGGCTGTTTGGCTCCAGAATTTGTGCTCTTAATGATTTCATTATGCTACCTTTCATATTCAATAAAGTACTGAACCTTAAAAAGCACCTATGTAGGAATAAAAATCCAATACCACTATCTTTATCATCATTATTAGTCATAGCAGGGAATCAAATATAGTCAATTTTTCAGGACTGGCCCTAACAATCAAGGCAGAGGATGGAATTAAAATAAACTATTATTCTCGGTCAATGTATTTTAAAAAAACCTGTGACTCATTAATTTGTTAATAATTTTTCACCGATCCTAGCTCCTCTACTGAGTAAGAAACAAACTACAAACTAACAGATCATTTATTAGGGAAAGTAGCTCACCGATCCTAGCTCCTCTACTGAGTAAGAAACAAACTACAAACTAACAGATCATTTATTAGGGAAAGTAGCAAACCTGAACCAAAGATCACCTACATGGAGAAAGAAAAAATTTCTAGTGGATCCTGAATGCAGATGTAATGAACCTGAGCTATGCGCAGATGGATAAAAGAGATCAAGCAACTCATGGGAACAAACAATATTTTAAGTCCGGAATACATGGACAAAGGTTCAAAAAAGATCTAGAAGGATGTTGGGGAGTGTATGTTTTGGAAGGGATTTGATCATTATATATTCAGTACTAGGGATTGGCAAACTATAGCTCATGTGCCAAATTTGGCCCATCACCTGTTTTTGTAAATAAAGTTTTATTAGAACACAGCCAGGCTCATTTTTATTATATATAGTTGCTTTTGTGCAACAACACAGGATTGAGTAGCTGCCACAGAGACCATATAGCCCACAAAGTCTGATAAATTTATTCTCTCCATTACAGAAAATGTTTTCCAACCCCTATGTTATACCTAACAATGATTAAAGAACAAATGGAAAACCATGATCTGTCTTTAAAAATTCATCCTTACTTGCTATATACAATTGAAAATTCTATATTAATAATTATACAACCTTAATGTATAAGAGTAAGAATATTTTTTTCTGATAATAGTGTTTTAATCCATTCTCCTTTTGTTTCATAATTTAAGAAATCATGAAACAAAAAAACTCTGTTCTCATCACTTTTAGCAGATAAAGAAGCTAAGGCTCAAAGAGGTGAAATTCAAGTCACACAGTTGGTAAATGTCCTAGTAAATTCAATCAAAAAGTAGCAAAGCAGAGATTTAAACCTCTGCCTTTCTCATACACCACAATACTGCCAAAATAAAAATAAATAAATAAGTCCTTAATATATATCATGTAAATAAACAATGTGCTGTGGGTTTTTTGTTTTGTTTCATTTTATTTATACAAAATAAGCAGCAACATGGGCCATTCATTTGAACTCTAAAAGCTGGAGTTGCCAGAGCTGTTCCCTCCCTAGAAAGGATTTCATCCATTCCAGGACTTTAAAAATACATCTGTATATCTCCTCCCAAATCTCTGAGCTCCAGACTGCATAACTGAAACAAAACTAGTAAAAAACAAAATAAATAAATGAGATTACATAACTAACTGCCATGTGACTTGCAGACATCTCAAAATTAACATGTCCCAAAATAAACTCTTGATTTCCCCTCACTGGTCTCAGATCTCATTTAAAGATACTACCACTCACTCAAATGCTGAAGCCAAAAACCTGCATTATCTTCCAGTTAGTTTTTCCCTGCCTTTATTCTCTTTATGTTACGTACTATTGGCTCTACCTACAAACTAGATCTCAAATCCATCCACTTCTCTCCTATCACTCTAGTTCAAGCTGTTGTATCATCATCTTTCACTTGGCCTAGTAAATGGCCTTACTATTTTCCTACTTTCTCTCTTTTGCAGTCAGATTTTTCTGTCTGTTTTTGGTTAACACATAAACATCCAACTTTTCTGCTTAAAATCTTCCAATGACTTTAAGTATGTGTTGAATAAAACTCATACTCCTTATCTTGGTCCTTTAAACTTTTTCTCCCTCTCAAATCTTATTCCACTCTTTCCCAGGACATTCCCAGGCATCCTTTCAACTACTCATGCACCCACTATTCACACCACAGGGCCGTCCCACCTAACTTGCAGGGCTGACTCCTTCAGTTCTCAGCTTTAAGGTCACCTCCCCTGACAAGGCTGTTCTGACAATGTGGAAGTATCCCTACAGGCACATATCAGGGATTCAAATATTTCATGGATGAGTTATCTAATTATATATAGTAGACAAAATAGACTACTTTTTGTACCACTAATTTAAACAGTTTTAAACTACAAGTTTAAAAGACTATTTATAATTTTCCCTTTAAAAGTATATATAAATAGAACTCATAGATAGATGCCTGTTTCATATTTTTAAGACCTATGATAAGCCTCAAAACTGTGATTTCTGTGTCACATTCATTTTATAGGTAATATGGAACTTAAGAGATGACTTTATTTCCAGAATCTGTGAGCTACAATAAAATTATGACTATTTAGATAATCAGCTTAATATTATAATTATATGAGATCTGGTTATTTTGTAGCATCAAAAGCAAGTCAAATATTTTAAAAAGAGCATACTTTCTAAAAAATTCATTTCCACATGGAAAAATGTATTTTTTTTTAAAAAGGAAAATGACCTATTTTGGTTAGGTCCAAGGGAGAATCATAAATTAATTCTTCCATTCTGTGGGAGTTATCTATATGTGTTGTGTAAATTTAGGGCACCCACCTGCAAGTAAACTCACTAATTTACCTAACAAATGCTCACTTCCAGTTCGGAAGCAGTGTGGCCTCGTGGAGCGGGCACAGGTCATGGCTGACTCTGACTTTCAATACAAAAGCCATCACTAGCTCGGCTTTTTTTTTTTTTAAACCAACATAGTTATATTAGTGGTTCTATAAAGAGAGCTCCTTTTAACATTAGGGACTGGGAGCAGATAAAAAGGAAAGTGTTTTCTCATGGGAAAACATGTCAAGGAAATAATGAACACTTTCTACCCTTGTTTCAGATTTTTGAAACACTTATTTTAAACCAAATTTTAATTTCTCTGTCCAAAATAAGGTTTAAGGACACCTGTTTTTCCGTATGAGATAGGTGGGCTGCCTCTTTCTTACTGAATTCAAGGGATGAACCTGGTTAGGATTCTCTGCACTCTGCCTTTTAACCTGTGAGTTTGGGGTTGCCTAGCAACTCACTAGCTCATCTTTCCCTCACAAAAACGAAGAAAAACAAAGTCAGTGAAAGACTATCTTTACAGTTTCAGGAGTAAATTTATATGTGGTTCTCATTGAGCACTTAGATGGCTTTAAATGCAGCAACTTGTTTAAAAAAAAAAAAAATGAACAATTTACTCTCCCTAAAAGTTGCTACTTGATTTTTCGAGTGGTTGAGAAACACACATTTGATATTCTCTTGTATGTCACAGTAACATAACGTAGAAAACTCAAGGCTTTTTATTCTTTGTGATAAATCCTGTTTTAAAAAGTCACAAAACAGGAACCAGCATTCTAATTAGATTTACTATATCAAGATGTGGTTCAAATAGGACTACTAGGGTTCACTGAACACTAAAACTATGAAGTAATTACTTATTATATTTAAAAAGACCATGGATTTAACTTATAAAAATCCAAATGCAGAATAGTAATTTTTGTATACTTTTTTAACCAAATTGAAGTTTTGAAAGACTACTGCGGGTGTTTAAAAAGGAAGAAAAGTTGTTTTATCTAATATTGTATGAAGTTGTCATAGTCCAGAAAATTTAATAGTTTTAGAATTAAGGTAACTCCTCTCTTTGGTTAGAGAAGAAAGCCCTTCACTACTGTAGAATGATGCTCTGGCTATAAGGTCTAGCTCTACCTCATGCTTCTTTTGAAAATTATATTTGGTAGTTACAATCACAGGAGCCGATTTGTTGTCAGTCTGCCAATAGATATAGCATTATACTCATCACTCTGGGTAGACCAAGATGTTCTTTCACCACAGATGAATAATCTGTAACACTGTAAAATACTGACAATTACAACTGCTTAATCAGTTTTATTTTTATACAGTATTAGTAGACTAAGGTATTTTGCTGCTCTGTTTTTGTAAATCAAATGAAATTAAAAAGAGGATTCTGGCAGTAGGTATATCGTATGTGTGTGTGTGTATGTGTGTGTGTGTGTGTGTATTGTCCAAATAAAAATAATAAGTGATAAAGAACAAAAAGCATTATGGCTTCATCCTTGCTCTCCTCTCTTAGCTCACTCACTCTGGAAGAAGCCAACTTCCATGTTGTAAGGATACTCAAGCAGCCCTGAAGGCTTCCTGCCAACATCCAGCAAGAAACTGAGGCCTTCTGGTCAACAGACTCGTGTATAAACCTTCCTGGGAAGATCCTCTAGCCAAGTCAAGCTCTGTTAAGATGACCCAGCTAACCATTACTGAATTCTTGACTCATAGAAACTGTGAGATAATAAGTGCGTGTTTTATTTTTTTTAAAGCAACACATTTTAGGGTAATTTGCTACATAGCAATACACATTCATTCATTCAATAAATATCAATTTGTGCCTACTATGACCCAGTCACAGTTACAGGCCCGAAAAACTCACTAGAAATTAAAATGCAAACTATCATAGAGGGGACACAGACAAGTAGTCTGGCAATACAGTATAAGTGCTCTAATAAGGTAAACATAAGACCTCTATGAACAACTAGCACATAATAGGTTTCAAAAGGGAAAGGGGGGAGCAGATGTGGCTCAAGCGGTTACACGCTTGCCTTCCACATGGGAGGTCTTGGGTTCAGTTCATGTTGCCTCCTGAAAAACCAAACAAGCAAAACAAAACAAAAAAAAAAAACAACTCAGGGGAGCTGATTTGGCTCAGTGGTTGAGCACCGGCTTTCCACATAAGAGGTTCCAGGTTCAATCCCCAGCCCCTGATACCTTAAAAGAAAAAAGAGAGAGAAAGAGAGGGAGAGAGAGAACAGCAAGTATGGGGAGAAGTTGTTTCAGAAAGAAAAAGTGGGTGAAGGTGTATATATATAGACCTAGTGTATATATATATACACTCACACATTTGGAAGAGGAAAGCAGGGGTGATGAGATGATGACATTGGAGATATAAGTACTAGTTGGTTAATAAAAGGTGTTATATGCCATACTTTCAATGAGCTTTATGTAAAGGCAATAGGGAAGCATTGGGAATTTTTTAAAAGTGGACATAGGAAACTAGATTTGTATCTTACAAAGATTACTTTTGCTGCAGTATGGAAAAAGCCTCCAAAGGAGCCTCCTCTAATCCAGACAGCTAAAAAGAAATTGTAGCCATCCAGGCTAGATAGGATGATGGCCTGAAATATGTTAGCAACAAGGACAAAAGCAGTAGATAAAATCAATAGATATTAAGAAGGTATAAAGACAGGATTCTGTAACTGATTTTGAACTTAAATATCAATATCTCAACAGCTCTAAAAAAGGAAAATCATAGTAATATGAAATTATGTAGAAGAAATAAAAGAAAAATCGTAATTGGTAGTCTAAATTTTAAAATAATATCACTAACACATTTTGAAAATGGAAATGAATTTTAAAATATGACTGCCCTAAAAAATTAGAGCTATAAGTGAACATGATGGTGGCATTAAGTGGTTTTGCATAATCCCAGGTCACCTAATCCAAAAATTTAAAAATCATTTATAACCGATATGGCAGTTATATATTGTTTATGAATTCTAAAAAAGATATAGGATTGTGTTTGTAAATTGGTCTGTTCCTCCATGCTTATTAGATTGTATTAGGTTCAGAGGTTTCACTTTTACTTTATTAAATAAAGATCAGGGCTTTTATTTGACTATGTCATTAGGGCGACTCAGTTTGAGTCCCTGCCCTTCTCCCACTTTGTGGGCTATATAAATGAATGCTCAATCAAAGACAGAGAAGAAAATACATGGAGAAGGAGAACACAGAGTTTAGTTTTGGATGCTGGAGCCATTTGCCTGATAGTTTACAGCTGAAGAGACTAGTGCTGAAGAGACTAGCTGAGAAAGCCTGGAAAGAAATGAGCCCTGGGATTAGTGTACAGCTGAGAAAGGAAGGAGCTGGCTCTACAGAGCCTTAGGAGGAAGGGGAAGGCTGAACCCCCGCAGGGCAGCCATGCTGCTCCAACACATGGCAACAGACTTTGGTGAGGGAACTAACTTACACTTTATGGCCTTGTGACTGTAAGCTTCTACTCCAAATAAATACTCTTTATAAAAGACAACAGATTGCTGGTATTCTGCATCAGCACCCCATTGGCTGACTAATACAACTGATAAGCCTAATTCTTTAAATACTTCTAGCATTTTTATTGCTGATATCAAGTATAATTCTAATGATTTTTTTTTAAAGATAAAAGCACTAAGAGCATATTGTTACGCCTCATCGATCATGTGCATCAGGTATATCAGAATACAATGCACTGTTCTTATTTAGCTCAGAGTTCTTATTGTCCTTCTAGGGTTATACTCAAACTCTTCAAACTTCATTGCCCATACATTTTCAACATAAGAACTTGCCCAAAGTTGTAATGTAAGCTTGTTAAGGGCAGAGATCTTAGATATGTCTTAGACATCATTCTCTTCCTAGCACTGAGCCCAAAGCATCTAGCCCATAGCAGGCAGTCAATAAATGTTCATTTAACAGATTCACCCTAAACTGTTTACTGGTATTCTGTGTTTAAATACAAACACACACATACACATATACACATTCACAAATGCTAAAATATTTACTGATGAAATGATGCTTGGGATTTCTTTCAAAATAATGCAGGTGTAGAGTAAGTGCATCAGGACTGGCTATGAGTAGATAACTACTGAAGCTGGGTGATATGTACATGGGGGTTCATTATATTGTTGTCTCTATATTTGTATGTGTTTAAATTTCTTACAATTGAAAAATATAACTTTTCAAGAATTTCAAGACCTAGAGAAAAGTGAAAGTAAACAAGGAGTTATGGAAGAGCCAACTATTTGACACATTGGTTCATGGGTTTGAATTAACTAATTTATTTATTTACTTTCTTTTTTAAAGATTTATTTTATTTATTTCTCCCCACCCCCTTATTGTTTGCATGTGCTGTGTCTGTTTGTTGTGTGCTGGTCTTCTCTTTTCAGGAAGCACCGGGAACCAAACCCAGGGCCTCCTGGGACCTCCCATGTGGGAGGGAGGCACCTAAACGCCTGAGCCACCTCTACTCCCTGCTTTGTTGCCCATCTCCTCGCCCTGTTTCTCAGTTGTATCTTCTCACTGCATCATTTCGATGCACCAGCCCGTCATGCCAGCCCATCTTCTTTAGGAGGCGCTGGGAACCGAACCTGGACCTCCCATATGGTAGGTGGGAGCTCAGTCACATGAGCCACATCTGCTTCCCTGGATTAGCTAATTTATAACAAACTTTAAATAGACAAAACTTGTACTTTCTTGGAGATGTTTAACTTATAACACAGTATTCTTGTTACAAAATACCTCTACTTCATCATTTTAAATCTGGATCTTCCCTAATAATTTATTATTTGACTATGGTGATATTATTAAGGTAAATATCCTTTTGTAATAAAGGGTGGGAGGCACAAACCTACTCTGAAAAAGAAAGTGCTAAAAATTAAATTTGTATATCAACAAAGGGAAAGAAAACAACATTTGATCTCCTCTTAATTTTCTAATCTCAGATGCAGCCTGAAGGGGCACTAAACAATTAAATAAGAAAATAAAATAAATTAGATATTTGTAAAATACAAAGAGACTAAACACAGTCATTCAGATCTGGCTTAGTAAGAGAATGTCATTACCTAAAATGATCTACATAAAACAGCAATATTTTCTTTCACCAAATCCCTGAAGAGTTTTATAAAGCAGATTATTTCTAAAACAAAAATAGAACTGACATTTAACATGAAATTAAAGGAATGCTTTAGATTGTTTTTTAATAATAATAACTGGTGTTTCACTTTTTTTTTTCTTTTTTTTTTTAGGTACCAGGGCCAGGGATTGAACCCCAGACCTCATAGGTGGGTAGCCAGCACTCAACCATTGAGCCACATCGGCTTCTCTCACATTTTTTTAATACCTTCTGTGAGCAAGTACAATGTTCCATTTTTTTTGTCTTCATGATTTTCAAAACTTCTTCTAATTTCCAAAATGCAATATCAATTAAATAAAACATGCTTAATTTTCCTGGAATGATAAACACCATCATCATTCATTATAAATTTGATATTGAGAGTTCTCTTTTGAAGTACTGTCAACCAAATGAAACTATTAAAGGGACAAATTTAAAGTTTGTTAAAAACCATTTATGCACATCTCACCCTGTAGCACAGCCCCACCCATGTCTCGGGTGTGTACTTTTCCTTTTTCTCGTTTCTTAATAAATTCTTTACTCCCTTGCCTACCCTATGGTGTGTCCTTAAACACCTTAAACACATGGAAATGATATCTTTATGTGACATAGCCAAGAACCTACAAGCCCAGAACCTAGAGCGTTCCACTCACATATTTGGCAAGCCATGGCAGGAGACAAAGAAACAAGTAATGCTATAAAGACTGAAATAGCCTTTGCAGTTTTCACCCCCTGCACCCATGTCTTGGGTGTGTACTTTTCCTTTTTCTCATTTCTTAATAAACTCTTTACTCGCTTGCCTACCTAAAAAATAAATAAATAAATACCACTGAAAAGGCACAAATAATAATAATGAAATACCCAATTAAAAATAAAGCACTTAAGGTTTAAGATTATTCCTAAAGAACAGCTTTCAATTGGATTTAAAGCCTACTACATCAAAATTTTCAGACGAACAGAAACAGAAACAGTACTACCTTCAAAGTATATATCCAAAACTAAAATAAAGGATCCGACTTCCCAGGCTACAATAAAGGAGGAGCCTATAAATGAACCCAAAAGAAGGGTTTTTGTTTTCATAGCAAGAACTTGACATTCAAGCTAAGTTAAACTCACAAACACTAAATGGAAATAAAAACCAAGTTCATTGCTGGCTTGAGGTCTTTAGTTACCTATTTTTACTTTGTTCCTATTTTTTCCACATCCAGAATTCTCTCTTTAAACTAGTTTAAAAGTAGGACTCCCAAGAGAAAAATATGTGCATTCAGATTTTAATAATCAAAATTGTAAAACCTCTAGGTAGTAGAAAATTTACATGTACAAATTTCAATTAACGTAACTGAAGGGAAAAGAAGGTCTTAATTATAAACACACAAACACCACAATGTGTCTCACCCTTTTGGCAAGTGGCACAAAACCAATTACTTAGCAGGCTGTTTTCTAATCAGGATTGCTACTCTTTTCCACAAACTAATAAAAAAACCTCTGTTTCACAATACACTAAATCCTGAAATTACATATTTAGAGGTAAGATATTAATCCTAAAAAAAACATGGCCTATCATCGAGCTGGCTGGCTATTAGAAAGCCTTCATTTTGGTAGGCAAGCTGTAATTTTAGAAAGTTAAAGCAAAATGAAGACACAAGAACTAGAGTTTTTTAAAGAAATGGAAAACTCAGGCAAAATGTAATATTTAGTCCATTTAGACAAGCTCACAAGAGGAGGACACAGGAAGAATAATTAATACAGGCCTAAGCAGCAACTTCTCCCCATCATTATACGTAGTCTTCTCCATCCACTTCTTTGCCAGCAAGTATTCTGTCTGGCCATGATCACTACCACTGCTATTGCCAAAGAAAAAAACACACCAAATGTGGACTTTACTTATGCAAGTCGTTTATGATCATTAAGTGAAGAATTCTCTAATTGAGTTTCCTTCCTGCTTGTTAAAGTGTTTTCAGAATAATACTAAAATTCTCAGCATATGGTTACCAGCAAGTGACTGATCAGCATCTACTTTAGCAGGAGGGAAAAGCTATTCTAAAACTCCAATGTAGTACTTCAGCTGGGTTTCAATGTACCAAGGATACTGCTCCACACAGAATACAAGCCCTTAAAAGGAAATGAAATAAAGAAACCCCAGAGCTCTTAGGATCTCTAATTATTCTTTCAAATTAATCACGGATTCTTGATTAATAAAACAAAACTTCCATGGAGGCTATCAAATGAAAGCAATATCATTTCCATTTAAAATATGTAGTACAAAGAAAATTCTATTAAGCAAATTAGAATCTTTGAGCATCTTCTGAGTTACATTTACATTTTGACTAACAAATGTCCATAAGTTGTCTTCACAGACTCAATGATAAAAGATGTCTGCTAATAATATTGAACCATGGAAAACAGACATTAATATATACATATATATACATACACACACACACACATACACATATACATGTATATACTAAATAGTGTTTACCTTGACCTACTATAGGAGATTTAAATTTTAATACAACAATAATCAGCCAGGACTCCTGAATTATTTCACTGATCCAGCACATTATTTGTCTCTGACCTATAATCTTTCTCACCTTTTTTTCTATAAATTTCAGATTTATGGAGAGGAGCCTAAAAAAAGTAAAGTCTGATGCCAAGATCACTGAAAAGAGGCCAGAGAGTCTGGGAGGCCAACTGGCCAAAGCCTACTAGGCTAATAGAAAACTTTCCTTTTTACAAGAATAGTTCACACTAACTGAAAAGTTTTAAATCTAGGTCATTTGGTATGAGAGCTTTAAAACAATTGATAATTACTGAAGCTAGGTGACAGGTACATGGGTGTTCATTTTATGTGTGTTTGAAATTTGCTATAATAAAATGTTAAAAGTAAAATAAGTAAATAAACTTGCATGTTGTATATAATTAAATAGCAGATTGCTCTGACTCAGACTTTAAAATGTAATACTGTGGCAGTCATAAATACAGCACAGACCACAAGCCCTATTTTTCTGGAATAGATAGCTACACCTCATCCCTTTCCCCTTAAACACTGCAAATTCATTTATGTTTTCTAACTGTAACTCAAAATACCAAGGTAATAATAGAAATCAGTAATAAATTCAACTACATAAAAAATTCAAAAAACTCTGTTTAGCAAAAAAACACTATGAGCAAAAGTCAAAAAACAAATGAGAAAACCTCGGTATATTTTACCGAGAGCTAATTGTATTCCTGATATATAAAGAGCTTAATAAATGAAGAAAAAGACCAAAAGTCTTAGAGAAATATAGATTAAAGGCATGTACGGCATCTCCTCCTCTATTTATATAAATGGCCCTTAGAGATATGCAAAGATGTTCAATTTCACTCATAATAAGAAGAAAAAAAAACCACATTAGAACTACACTGAAAGTATAAAGCCCAAATTTTCCTGATCAGGTGTCTTTACTTACCCTCCAGCCTAACTTGTTTCTTTTTCCCTTGGAAATGATATCTTTCAATCACACCAATCTTACTATTCCAATCCCTTGATTCATGGCTTTTGCATATGCCTTCCTTTCTTCTCAGGACCCCTGCCCTTCCTTGCCTGTGTACTTGGGTACCTTCTCTTCCTTAGGGTCTCAGTCTGGTGGTTTATTTCTCCAGGAAAGTTTCCTGTCCTCCCAAAGGCTGAGACAGGAGTTCTCCAACATGTTCTTGTATCCTGTGGTGATCCTGTATGTTTACTCATCTTTCTCCCTGAACAGTCTTTAGGACAGGGACTGCACTTCTTTCATTGTCATAGCTAAACAGTACTGGACAAATAGGGAGCTAAAAACAAAAAACAAAAAAAAGACAAAAAAAAAAAACCTACACTGAAATATTATTTCTTGCCCTTTGGATTGGCAAAATTTAAATAGTTTAAAAATACTTTCTTGGTAAGGCTATGGGAAAACAGGCTCTTATACACTGCTGGTGTAAATGCAAAATAGTACAACCCCTTTGGAGGGGCATCCGGTAACATCTAGGAAAACTATGTATGCATTTATTCTTTGATCCAGTAATCCCACTTCTAGAAATTTACCCTGGGGATACAATTCTAATAGCATAAAAAGACATACACAAGGTTGTTCATTTCTGTATTCTCTAACCATAAAATACTAGAAACTACCTAAATATCCAAACACAGAAGATGAGATGAATACACTGGACTACATACACACAAAAGAGGACTGTTATGAATTGATATGGAGTGATTTCAGGGTATTATTGCTCAGTGAAAAGAACAAAGTGCCAAAATGCTAATATAGCATACTATCTTTTGTGTAAGACCAAAACAGGAAATAAGAAAACAAATGTATATCTGCTTATCATCACAAAAACAAATATCAGAAGAATAAACCAAAAAACAATGAAATTTGTTATCCACAAGGGTAAAGAAAACAGGGTGGTAGGGAAACAGGAAGGAGTGAGAATTTCCTGAACATAGCTTTTTGTATAACTCTTAATTTTTAGAAGGATGACAATGTTCTACATATTAAAAATATAAATTTAAACCAGCAAAGATAGGAAGAGGAAAAAATCTAAAACAAAGCAAATTTAAACAAATGAATCCAATTATATTTCAGAGTATTTGGTCCTCATTCTTGAGTAGGGTCCATCGTGAGGAGAGGGGAGAACTGCAAACAAATCCTAAGATCATTTTTATTAGGTTTGTTGTTGTTTGATTTTGTAGTGGTATGGGTGAAGCAATTCTGAAACTATTTTAGATGCACTGTAAAACTGAGCAAATGTATAAATATGTTGGTATTGTTTGGAGCCCATTTTCTTACTACAGAAAAGGAGATACATGCAATGAGGGAAGGCAAAGAAGAACTCTGTGAAGATGGAAAGTTATTTGTGTGAACTCATATTTCTAAAATATATATTCATGTTCTTACATAAATCCATGTAATATGAGCATATGCATGCAAACATGTATACACATTATGTCTGTAAAACTGAGTTTTTTCCTAGCTCTGTCCCCTGATAGGGTCTAGAAGCAAAGCTATCACAGCAGCAATGTACACACCAAGTATTCAGATCTTGGTTCCTAATACCATTCCCCATTACCAAGGACCAGGGCTCCTAGGAGAAATGGCTGAATCCAGGACTGGGATAAGGAAGTATACTAGTCCGCCAAAGGGGTGCTGATGCAGAATACCAGAAATCTGTTGGCTTTGGGTATTTATTTGGGGTAGAAGCTTACAGGTACCCCGCCATAAAGCATAAGTTACTTCCCTCACCAAAGTCTGCTGCCATGTGTTGGGAGCAAAATGGCTGCCGGTCTTTCAGCCTTCCCCTTCCTCCTAAGGCTCGTAGAGCCAGCTCCTTCCTTTCTCAGCTGTAGGCTAGTATAAGGCTAGTCTCTCTCTCTGAGCTCAGCTGCTCTGCCCTCTTTGCAAGGTCAGCTGCAGACAATCAGCTCATTCTCTTCCTGAGGCCTCTGCTGTGTCCAAGAAGCCTTCTCTCCCTCCTCACATATCTGCCCCTCTGTGCACCCACCTCCTGGGGCTCCAGCATCAAAACTCAACTCTCTCCTCTGCCATGTAGTTTGCCATGAATCCCCAAGGGGACTAAACTATAGTAATTACGATTAGTAACTAGCATAGTTACTAGTAACTATATAGTATAGTTATATATAGTATATATAAAATAGTATATAGTTATAATAAGCCCTAATCATAATTTAATCAAGTAAAAGTGAAACCTCTGAATTTAATACAATCTAATATGCCCAGAGGAACAGAACAGTTTACAAACATAATCCAGTATCTATTTTTGGAATTCACAAATAATGCCAAACTGCTAAAGGAAGGTACAAAATGAGTCTTATTATCAATAATGAAAAGCAGTGCTCAAAAAACGATGAGGGTATGTGAATTAGGGTTCTCCAGAGAAAGAGAACCCATGATATATATATATATATGTAAATATTAAGATATTTATTTTAGGAATTGGCTCACACAACCTTGGGGATTGGCAAGTCTGAATTCCAGTACCCCAGCAAGTTGGAAAGTCGAAGAAAGTGATGTTGAAAACCCCCAAGAGAAGCTGGCTATCTGGAGTAAAGATAAAAATTCTTCTTTCTGATGCTGAAATTATAAATTCTCCCTTTAAGGCATTCAGCTGATTGTAGATGCAATCAACCATAGATGCAATCAGCTGACTAATGATTTAAATCCACAAAATCCACTCACAGTAATGATCAAGCCAGTGCTTGCTTGACAAAACAAGTGGACACCATAAACTAGCCAAACTGATACATGAAGTTAATCACAACATGTCAAAAGGATACAAGAGCCAGCATAAAGAGAATCCCACTGGCCATTTCTGGGACAATTTAAGCACTGAAATATTTAAGGATGGTAGCACAACATTATGAATGTAATTAATGCCACTGAGTTATATAGTTGAAAGTAGTTAAAATAGGAAATTTTACATTGTAACATGTTACCAGAACAAAAATTTTTAAAAAACAAAACATGACTATACAACACACAGAGTGAATCCTAATGTAAACTATGGCAAACTGTTAATAGCATAATTTTAACAATAATGTTTCATCACTTATAACAAAGGTACCACACTAATGCAAAATGTAAATAATAGGAAAAAATGTGCATTCGCGGGGGGAGATATATGGGAACTCTGTACTTCCTGTGTGATTTTCTGATACCTCTAACTGCTCTAATGGAAAAAATAAGGACAGTAGCGAATTGTCACCTATTGGGGAAAAAAATAATATTTCATGAGTCCATACTAATAATAAATACATACAGATAGATAAATAAATGGGAAAGAAAGAAGGGTTCATTATAGAAGAATGCTGAGTAATGACTGGAAAATGTGGAGGGAGTGCAGGCATTACAAAAATCACCATTTTGCAACCATTATAGTAAAGACTGGTTCAAACAATTATCACCAACGTATGCTAAATCAAGGCGATGAAATTTTGATGACAATAGGATATTTTGATGGTCCTAAAGTGTCTTCTTGCATACTGCTTATTAGTTGCAAGGGAAGTACAGTAAATATATAGTGAAGAAATCAGACAATGCCTTGATCAAAAGTAATAACACAGGAAACCAGCTGTAGCTCAGTTGGTAGGGCTCCGGTTTACCACATGGGAGGCCCTGGGTTCGGTTCCCGGGGCCTCCTCGAGCAGGCAGACCGCCTCGAGAAGGCAAGCTGCCGCGGGCAGGGCAAGCTACCGCAAGCAGGCAGGTCGCCACACAGTGAGCTGACTTGGCAGGTCGCCGCAGCCGGGGAGACAAGCAGACACAGAAGAATGCAAAAATGAACACAGCAAGAACAAGCAGAAAGGGGGGATATATAATAAATAAAAAATAAATCTTAAAAAAAAAAGGTAATATCACAAATGAGGGGTAAATGGACACTGGGTGCCTCCAGATGTGACACACAGAAAAACATACCCCTTATGTAAATTCCTTCCAGGAATGCATAACCTGAAACTTATGAAGAAGAAACATCAGAAAAATTACAAATAAGGAACTCATGATTTAAAAAGGGAATAAAAGGATGACTGTATATTTTAAAAATGCCAATATAATAAATGTCAAAGAAAGGCTGAGGAACTGTTCCAGATTAAAGACTAAAGAGACATGACACCTAAATGTAATATATGACCCCAGACTGGATCCTGAACTGGAGGGGGAAAAAATTGCTATAAAGGACATTTATTTGTTCAATTGACAAAACTGGAAAATGACTGGTAGATTAGATAAAATTAATGTAACAATGTTAAGCCTACTGAAGCTTATACTCCTAAGTAAGAGATTATCCTTATTCTTGGGAAATCCACTCTAAAGTATTTAGTCTAAATGTATTCAACTTAACGCCCAAATGGTTTGATAAAAAAACTGCACATATGCATGTACATGTATTTTTAAATACACACAGAAACATTCACAAATAGAGAAAATAAAGCATTTGAGACAAAACGTTAATAAGTGAATCTAGATAAAGAGTACCTGGATATTCTTATTTTTGCAGCTTTTCTGTATGTCTGAAATTATTTTTTAAAAATCACTATGTTCAAAAGTGAACACATTATGTTTCTCCTAAAATCTGTTCCTCCTTTTATAATTCCTACATTGTCAAATAGGACTAGTGTAACCCAGTCCACCCAGCTACCAGTTAAACTAGATTTCCCAAAGAGTTTATTAGTTAGCCAAAAGGGGTGCTGATGCAAAGTACCAGACATCTGTTGACTTTTATAAAGAATATTTATTTGGGGTAGAAGCTTACAGTCACAAGGCCCTATAGAGGTCCAACTCATGTTTCTCACCAAACTCTGTTGCCACATGTTGAAGCAAAATGGCAGGCAATGTCTACAAGGGTTTAGCTTTCCTCTTTCCTCTTAAGGCTCTGTGGGCCCAGCTTCTTCCCATCTCACCTGTAGACTGGCATAAAGCTCGTCTCTCAGGGCTTCTCAGCTGCTCTGTAATCTACAGCTGCAAACTATCAGGCTCATCTCTCTTCCCAGGGCCTCTGCTGTGTCTATGGAACTGTCTCTCTTCCTCTGTGTTCTTCTCTGTGCATCTACTTCCATGCATGTCCATTTATACAGCCCAACAAGAGGGCAGGGACTGTTACACTCTACATGCCCTAATGTTAACATAATTTAAGCAAAAGACATCTCAGCTGAATCTAATACAATCAAAAGGTATCACGTCCAGAGGAACAGACCAGTTACAAACATAGTATCTCTTTTAGGAATTCATAATTTATATCAAACTGCCACAATTTCCTTCCCTTCCTTCATCTCCCACGTCCAAAAGAGATATCTTTTAAATTTGTACCTTCCTCTCCAGTCATAGCAGATTGGTTCAGGACCTGATCACCTGGCACTTATCTATTTGTGTGTACAATCTATTAACGATCACCCTTCTTCCAGTCCTGTACTTAAACAATTCCACACACTGCTACCAGTGTTCTTCCTCAAAAAATCTGATCATCTTACCCTCTCCATTTTTCAACTGGTTCTGAATATAGGTAGGAAAGAATGATGCTACTTACTAGATCATCTAAAAAAATCCCAACATTGATAAAATATACAATCTTGGACCTTAAGAAGCAAATAAACAAAAATATTACCCAGAGATAAAACTAGTATAACATAATTGTAAATTTAGTCATGAAACAATTGCAGAAGGCTTTCTATACCCAATCTTTAGCAAGAGCTATCTGAGCAATATAATCAGTGCCTCCTACAAAAATAACATGGCATAGAAACTCTGAAAAAGAGGGGCTTATTAAAAGAAATGAAGGGAAGAGAAAGGTAGAAAACAGAAGGGGGAAAAGCAAAGGGAAAGGAAGAAAAGTTTATTTCCTAAGATTTCATGATAAAGCAGAAATTTGTTTAGTAGTAAAACTTTGAGAATTAGCTAGCCCTCTCTCACTTGTTCCTAATGGAATGGCAAGCCAAACATGATCATAGAAAAGTACTTTAATTATGAATAGCTGATGCTTTATCAAAAATAACTTGAAGAATCATAAGTGAAATATATTTGATGAGTACTGAAAAATATTTATAAGCAAACATGGAAGTATGTTTCTACTGTTTTCATTTTGTACAAAGATTATTTTTAACTTCCCAGATGAAGGCATCAATATATAACTATGTGTTATACAAAATTATCTACCCAAAATGTACATATTTACAATGAGAATGTAAATAGTAAAAATTTATGTAGCAAAAGGTTGGTTAATTGTTGAATCCAGGTGGAAGGTATTTGATTGTTTACAGAATTAGTGTTTAAACTTTTCTGTATGTTTGAAAATTTTCAAAATATAAAGTTAGTTTAAAAAAAAGAAAAAAACCTTTGGACAGGATTTATGTGTTTTTATATTTCTAGTATTTTTTGATAGATCAGAAGTAAAGAATTTCCAAATAGTCTACAAAATGCTAACTGCCAAATCTCAGAATGGGTTACTACTCTAGTCAGGTTGCAAATAAGAAGGATATGCAAAATTATAACTCTACTCTGCTTTCCTCTATCCACAAATGTATCATTATATATGACCAATGCCTTAAAAATAAAACCATATCATTTTCCCAAGTTACCAAGGATGAAAATTAGAGGTTGTATTACACACATCTTTCCTTTAACCATGTAGTTATACAATCTCCTTTAGAATGTCTTATCAAGGTACAAAAAAGTTAAAGGTGCAAATTATATTTTCATGAAATAATTATTTTCATATACCTTAAACAATCTCACAGATGTTCTTCTCTTTTCTATTACTTCTGTGGGTACTTTTATTAGAAAGGTTGTGATCTTTCAAAACGATCACATAATGTGCAGAATTCCCATACATCAACCCTTCACCAAAACATTACCTTGTTGTAGAACATGTTACAGATTACAAAAGAATTCATAATTTATATCAGGCTATTACCACTAACTATGGTCCACAGTGTACACTTCATATATTTTTTCCACACAACCCCCCATTATTAAGACAATGTATTAGGATTGTACATTTGTCAGAGTTCATGAGAGAACATTCTCATATTTGTACTGTTAACCACAGTCCATCTTCAACCACACGGTTCACTGTGTTATACAGCTCCAGGTCTTAAATGTCAATTGAAAGAAAGCTAGAGTATAATCCAGGGACTGAATAACATTGTGAATCCAGAGGTAGATGAGAACTGTAGTTAATAATACAAATACAAAAATGTTCTATGAACTAGAACAAATGTATGTCACTATTAAAATGTGGTAAGAATATAGTGATGCATGGGAAAAATACAATTAATATAACTTATGGACTACAGTTAACAGCAATATTGTAATATTCTTGTCATCAATGTCAAAGAAGGTATTATGTCAACACTAAGGGTCAATAATAGGGGGGTATGGAATTTTTTCTTGTATTTTTTTTATTCTTACCCAGGGATCTCACCACTCTCAGAGATCCAGTCCTTAGGCAAAACATACAGAAAAGAGGAGTATGATAAACCTGAAGAAAAAGTTAAAAAGACAGCTAAGGTCACACATTTCTTTGCTGGAATACATTTCAGAGAGAATGCTGTTTACATTTTTTAATGACCTACGTTCTCTCAAAATATAATTGAATGAACCCAGGGACTCAAAACAATACTTATAAACCGATATTCATAGGCATGTAGTAAAAGAAAAACATTTCTTGCAATTTAGGATCTCACAGCTTTCAGAAAGTAAAAGGGGGCAGCTCTGTGGAGGGTGTAGAAAGTGGAAAGGAGACTCTCAGGAGGGCAAATGCAGACACAAGAGAGGAAATGTTCTGATCGGCTGACAATAAGTTTCCATTTTACACATGGGGGTCTTACAAAGTGGGGAGCAGACACACATTGTGTATGCGTAGTATAGTATGATATGCTTGTCCATTCTGATCAGCAATCTCTACAGAACTAAAATCATCAGCTGTGGCTTATCAGCAGCCCTGTAGGGTGTGTTCTGCAGAGGTAAATTGTTTTTGACTTCAAGATAAACCCTTCCAGGAGAGGGGTCTTCTGGCAATACCCACTGCAAAAGGCCAATTGAGTTTACTTAAGCATTATTCACAATCTCCAAAAGGAAGA
This sequence comes from Chaetophractus vellerosus, assembly GCA_004027955.1. NCBI lineage: Eukaryota > Metazoa > Chordata > Mammalia > Cingulata > Chlamyphoridae > Chaetophractus > Chaetophractus vellerosus. The sequence continues at coordinate 604 of PVKH010002845.1, read as the reverse complement.
AATAACCCAGGTGTCCACTCACAGATGAATGATAAACAAAATGTAATATATACATTCCATGGAATATTAGTCAACCACAAAAAGAGAAAGGAAACTAAGTTCTGATACATGCCACAATATGGATGAGCCTTGAAAATAATATGCTATGTAAAATAAGCCAGGTACAAAAAGCCAAATGTTGTATGATTCCATTCATATAAAATATCTAGAATAAGCAAATCCATAATGACAGAAGTTGACCAGAAGTTACAGGAAGTTATTGTTAATGGATACAGAATTGCTGTTTGGGGTAATGAAAAAGTTCTGTTAATGAAGTATTGAGGCAGGTTAGTATAGGCAAAAGAGGGAAGACTGAGTCACAGCTAGGAGCCAGCAGAGAGCAAGGCAGTGAGACCAGGCCCAGAAACCTTGAGAGACGGTCCCTACTAAGAACAAAGCCAGAAAGACCCCAGCAAGACCCTGGGCTCAAGAGGAAGCCCGGACGTCCCCCATTAGTCCCAGATAACTCCAAAGGAAGGCCTTATTGTTGGTCCCCTGAGACCTAAGAGGTGGGGATACCAAGGCAACGAATCAGAACAAAAAAGAGTTGGGGCCCCTCCCAACA
>PVKH010002844.1:0-26175 GCA_004027955.1 Chaetophractus vellerosus | reverse complement strand
TTTTTCAAACTTGAGTCAGACTCCATTGCCTATGAATTTAATATTCCAGGACTTACACAACATTCTGAATGACTTTAAGATACCCATTTAATTGTCTTGTGGATTGGGGGGTGGTCCATCACTTTCTTAATTTGAGTTTCCCAGAGGTCAGAGCCGAAGACAAGGTTTTGGCTGCAGGTAGTTTATTTGGGAGGAGAATCAAGCAGCAGGGGTGAGGATATAGGGAGGGTGAGATAGACAAAGCTAAAAAGCCAAGACAAGGGTACTGTGATGAAGGTCACTGCCATAGCAACAGTGGCTTGATTCCACTGGGAAACATGGGAAGCATGTAGATGGACATCCAGAATTTACCACGTGATATAGTGGAAGAATGTGTATGTGCTGAATTGCAGCTCCCATTGGTTGTGTTTACCTGTGTGTTTAACTGCCCCCACATATGGACTGTGCCTTGGTGTGGACTGAGAAGGTGCTTGGTTGCCTCCAAGAAGGTCTTGGACTTAAGAGGACAAGGGCATTAAAGTGTACACATTACTTATTATAACTGGAAGTGGAAAAATAACAGTGTGAGTTGGAACTAGCCACTATATATGCAACTACAATAAGAATTAGAGTAAGAATATGTGATGTGCAACCAAAAACTATAACCTCCTATTCTCAGTGCTTTACACCATGTTGAGGGAAGGGGAAATGTTACCTCTATAATTTGCTCTATAAATAATTCTGTTACATAAATTATTTTTACTATTCCTCTATATAGTTCCAATATATGTTTGAAGCACCTAATGAGGTAAGTGTTGGATCTGTTTTTGTTTTTGTATTTTTGGGGGAGTGCTGTGGGTTATATTACACTTAGAAAATTCTGATTTGGTGTTCTGTAGAAATGTTGTCTGAAATTGGATTCTCCATAAGCAGACCATGAGAGGAGGATTTGTTTTAAAGTGATTTATTAAAGAAGGAGTCCTAGGGGAAAACAATAAGGAAGTGGTGGAAGCAGGGCATGAAAGGAAGAAAGCAAATAAGGGCACAATCTCAGGAAAATCCCTAGTTCTCCAGTGAATAATATTTAGTCATAATAGTATATACATTTATTTATTTACATAATTTTAAAATAGAAAACAATGTTTGTAAAACTTAGTACTAATTATTGAACACTGAGTTTGAGACAGATGAGTAGATTCAGGAAGTAAAATTTGGAGAATAGAGTTGGATAGAAGTGAAGAAATATATTTTTACTTATATTTTTAAATGGGGGAATAATGAAATATTCTCCATAATTGAAGTAAAATTATTGAACTTGATAGGTTTATTACACAGAATTTTAAGGTTTAACAAAATAGAATCTCAAAATGTAGTTTTACTGTCATTAGCTTTTAGGGAAATGCAAATCAAAACAACAATAAGATATCATCTTACACTGCTTAGAATAGCCATTATTACAAAAAACAATAAGTGTTGGAGAGGATGTGGATAAATAGGAACACTCCTTCATTATTGGTGGGAATGTAAAATGGTGCAGCCTCCATGGAAGATAGTTTGGAGGTTTCTCAGGAAGCTAAATATAGACCTGCCATATGAACAAGCAATTCCTCTAGGAATATATCCAGAAAAACTGAAATATGTGACAAAAACAGACATCTGCACAACGATGTTCATGGTGGCATTATTCAAAATTGCAAAAAGATGGAAACTACCCAAGTATCCATTAAACAATGAAAGGATAAACAAAATGTGGTATACACATACAATGGGCTACTATGCTGCTGTTAAGAAGAAATGAAATTGAGACTTCTAGGATAACATGGAAGAATTTTTAAGACATTATGCTAAGTGAAGTAGGCCAGACATAAATGGAGAAATAAGGCATTTTCTCATTAATATGTACTAAATACAAAGTGTAAATGCATGGAGTTAAAACTTAGAGTATATGTTATTAGGAAATGAGTTGAGGGTTGTGAAGGACTACTGATGCTTAATGTATGTAGAAATTTTAATTAACTTGACTGTAAAAGTGTGAAAATGGATAGGGTTGATGGTAACACGTGATAGTGAGCAGCAGCTGGTTTATAAATAGGCTTGTGGCTGAAAAGGGTAGTCTATGGAAGTAAATGTCAATTGAAAGAAAGCTAGAGAATAATCTAGGGATTGAATAACACAGTGAATCCAGAGGTAGATGAGAATTGTGGTTGATGGTACAGACACAAGAGTATCCTTCTATGAGTTAGAGCAGATGTACATTATTATTGCAGTGTGGTGAAAATTAAGAGGAGCATGGGAAAAATACAATTGGTGTGACCTATGGACTGTGGTTAACAGCGATCCTGTAATATTCTTGTATCAATGCCAAAGATGCCTTGTGTTGATAATGGGCATGTATGGAAAAAGTGTGTCAAATGTACACTATGGACCATGATTGCTATTAAATGTCTGATGATATCTCATAATCTGTAACAAATGTTCTACCACAGTGTGGTGTGTTGGTGAAGGGGTATAGTATGGGAATTCTACAGATGTGCACAATTGTTTTGTAAGTTCACAACCTTTGTAAGAAAAATATATTTTTTAAAAATTGGATTGATTGGGGGAAAAATATACCAAATGTAGGATATATACTATATTTAGTAATATATTGACAATGCTTTTGCATAGTTTGTGAAAAATGTTTCAAAACAATGCAAGGTACTGGTGGAGGGGTGATGTATGGAACCCCTGTAGGATATTACACATGCTTATTTGGTAGGTTCACAACTTTTACTATACGCTTATTTTTATGTATGTTCATATATGAATGATATACTTCCATAAAATAAAAAAAAATTTAAATGTAGATATACTGAAAAGAAAAAAGGAGGGAAAGATGTGTGTGTGTGTTTATATGAATGGAAGGGGTGTACAAAATGTCAACAGATGAGTATATAAACATTCTGAATCAATAATAATAATAATATAAGTTGTAGAATCACAAATTTTATATGAAAAATTATTTAATTCAGAAATGATTAAAATTAAGGTTAGAAACAGAGACTAAATAATTACTGGCAACTAGAAAGATTTTAATAGTTATCAAGTAACACAGGAATTTAGATGAAAATGAACTGATCTAGACATAATATCTTGTTAAATAGATATGAATAAATGTTAGAAAATATTTATATCACCTTTAATTAAAGAAACTAATATGTTTTGGGAGTAAGGTTTGTATTTATTCTCTAATTTATTAGACTAAACTTGAGTAGCTTATTTGTAAGAAACTCATCTGTGAGATTCCACTTTGTTTATTGTTATTTAAATTTCAAACTTGTTAATGGCATTCTACTACATGTTAACTGTGGTCAATTATTAATATTTACAGTAGAAAATTATAATTATTTGAAATAGGTAATTGAATTAAAAGTTAATTTACCTTTGATATTTAACTCAATTTATATTACTTTTCTCACTTATTAATAAAAATTCAACAAATAAAAACTATACACATCCTCTAAGACCTGAGAAAAACCACTGACTTTCTCCTTGTTTCAGTTGTGTTCATACTAAGTAACTAATGAATACAACAAAACACAAGATGGAAATTCTAATTTTCTCCTTAATAAACTATATTATTTAGAGATATTGAGATTCCTAAAACATGAAGGAGTTTCCAGTCAGAGTGGTCCCTTGGGGACTGGGGCTAGGATTTGTAAAGAATGAATCTCTGGATCATTGTTTTTCTTGATGAGCCATTTAACATAAGCTTATGTAACTATTTCATCGTCACAAAATGAGTCAAGTTAAATTCTTTTAATACATGCCTCACTCTGATGTTTTATGGAAGTGCAGCTGTACAGTGTACAGTGGTAAAATGGAGAACGTGGACATATTTGATAACAATTAAGGGTAAGATCAACAGAAGTTTGTCTTTGGTGATTGAAATAGGGTCCTGAGTACTGGCCTCACATTCAGGACCAGACTCCGACTTTACCTGTGGGGCAGCCCATATACCTAATGGAGTGTCTTACATATATCACTACAAAAAAGGGGACGGGTTGAATGAAAGAAGCTAAGATTATTTTCTAAATCTGAAGTTTAGTATTCCTTAAACTAATATATCAAAGTAGCATTAGAACCGATATTTAGCTACAATATAATTTTTTACATCATTTTCCCAGTAATATAATAATGAAAGTGCACCAACACCAAAATAGAAAAAAACAAGAAATGTTTATAAATAATATGACTTCTTGGGAGTTGACAGAATCCATAATGACTAGGTGTGTTTGTGTGAACTGAAAGCTCGATATCCACTTGAGAATGTGACAATGATCCATGGTGCATTTGATTTCACATTTGAATCTCTACAGTCTTCAGAAATTTATCAACAAGACAAACAATAATTACATATAGCTATTTATCACAATAAACATAGGATTTGTTTCTGAAGGATGAATGAGTTCTTATTCCAAGAGGTAAGCTTTTGGCTTTTGTGAATTAATCTGTTGTAACAATTTTTATTTACCGTTGCAGAACACTTGACTCTCAGGCTATTTCTTTATCCACAAGCCAAAGTGGGGAAATGGAGCAGAAGAAATCCAGCAATCAGCTCTTAAGCAAGTTTATCTGAGTTACTGTTTTCCTGTAATGTGTCATGTGAGTAAACAGGAATAAACAAGTTACCCAGGATTCCTTGCTTATTTATCCCAAAGACGGAAGCTCATATTGTCGTTCAACACTATCTAAACTCAGCACTCAACTGTAATGTTAATAAATTCAAAACTTTGTGATTCTTGGGGATTTACTGTTAGTAATGATATCTATAAAAACCTTACTTTGTTTATAGGTCTGAATCCTCTATCTTCACAGGAAACAAGATACACTAGACAAGGCTCTCGCTATAAGGACAGAAAGCTTGGAGGTGGTCAACCCAGCCGCCAGCTAGGTGATCATGGGTGAATTTCTTAACTTTTCAGGCTACACTTTATACAAGTGTAATTATTTAAGAAACACTTTTTCATTTCACAATACTCCAATTAGAATACATTTTTAGAGTAGAAAACTATTTGAATTGTTTGAATAAATTTACTTTAAATATGTCCTGAATATGAATCATGACTTAGCGTATTTTTTGCATGGATATTTCAAATTATTTGATATAACATTATTTTTAATTATAAATGTTAAAAAGTATTTAGTACATTTACAATAGTGTACCTCATAAATAACCGTAATTTGAAATGCCTTTTGAAATTAGTATCAAAAGAATCATATTTCCCCTTTTAAAAAATGTTCTTAATTAACAGACATTATGAAATATGTAACCAAATAGGTGCTTCCTTTAAATATTAGCTGCCTGAAAGTTTAGAGGCTAATCTGTTACCTACCCATTGCCAAGTGTATCTGTCTTCAAGGTAAGGATTTAATATTGTTTATACCATAGTTACTAAACTATGGCCACAGTCAGATGGTCTAGAGTTCATATTCTTACTAAACATTTGATGTGCAACCTTGGGCAAGTTACTACCTCTTTCCGATTTAGTTTGTTCATCTGTAAAATAATAACGAACGAATTATTGAATGGAAAACAAGTTAGCACACTATATATAGAATTTAATGCTGTTTATCATTTAATATGCACATAATAAATATGACCTCTTTTTCAAATCTTCATTACATAGTTCTGTGTGTATATTTTTTTATTTAAAAACTCCCAACATTTGCTAACACACCATACTCACTAAGCAAGAAGCCCTTCTTCTTCCCTCTCATCTTTCTCTGGTACGTTTTATTCTATTTCTGCCAAAAAATTTGCTATTTATAGACATTTCATGTAAGTGAAATCATGCATTATTTATTGTTGAATATCCTGCTTATTTCATTCAGTATAATGCTTCCAAAGTTCATGAATGCTGCAGCATCTTAGAACTTCCTTCCTTCTTATGGCTTAATAATATTACATTATCTGTACGTTCCATATTTTATTTTGTTTCTTTTTTGTTAAACTCAATAGTTCTTTTAATTATGTACTTTGGCCTCTTTCTTTAACTCTAAAATCACCTTAAATGCATTTTGAAAAAAATTTAGTGACCGTGACATTATTTGAAACAATATTGTAATTTGGTTAAAACAATTTTTAAAATATAGATAAACCCATCAATGTTGTAAATATACATTAATGCTTGAATAATATCTTTATTTACAATTAATTCCCTTATGTGTAGTAAGGAAAATGAAACCAGTAAATTCATAACTTTAATACCATTTTTTTAATCACAGATTCTCTTTCATACCAGTGACACTGTTTCATGGATTCCCTGGAGGATGGGAACCACACTGCAGTGACAGGATTCATTCTACTGGGACTAACAGATTACCTGAAACTTCAGGCCATCCTCTTTGCACTCGTCCTGTGCATCTACCTGATGACCATATCTGGCAATCTCAGCACAATCATTCTAATCAGAATTTCTTCTAAGCTCCATCATCCAGATAGAATAAACATCACACAGTGAAAACTAATGCTATTGCAAAGGAAAACAAAACACCAAATATGGGAACAGTGGAAATGACATTCAACAGAAACAGCACCACAAAGATTTAAGATGTAGGAATTAATGGACAAGTTACATTCCTGTATTTAAAGAAATTAAAGAAATAAAAATAAATAAAATTAGAGAAAACCAACATTAATAACTCAATAGTTATGTAAAACAACTAAAAAGAATTCCTACACTGAAAAATTCACCATGCCAGTAGAATTTAACCATGCATTTCTCTCTGGTGGAAACAGGTTTTCACATACTTTATAAGAAATAAATGTTGGATCGATCCCAAGTTACGGCACATGCAGAGGAGCCCTTTTAGCAGAGAAACTACAGCTCCCTAATTGGAAGTAATATATCTTATAACCACGTCAAGTACAGTTCCAGGGTCCTTTCAGGAGATGTTTCTAGTTATGAGAACTGTGGCACTCAGGAAAGCCTAAAGCTGTGGCCTTTAGCCAGGAATTTATACTTCATGTTTGGTCTTCCAATGTAGGTGTATTTTACAAATGATTATTTCTATTATAGACAATTTTGCATGTTAGCACCTAAAATTACACTTTTACTAGGGTTTCAGGGAAGTAGAGTTAAAGAGTTAACCCTAGGTCAAATTTGTCCTTAGAGAAGGACTTTGTTAATTCTTTACCACATAGGATATGATACAAGGCATCAGGCACCTTAAATGTTATGCTGCTTCTATGTAAAATTCTGAAAGAACACATTATTATCTATTTAAACTCTAACATAGGCAGAAAATAAGGACACAGAATGTTTGTATTAGAAAGCATCCACCTACCCTGTGTCTCACGAGCAGGTTTTTTGTTGAAATTATGAAACACATTCAGCTTTCATAAAAGAGATACCTAATTTATCTTTTGCAAGTTTCCAGTCTCTTGGAAAAGCCTTATTAGTAGAGAGCCTAGGATGAAGATATAATTTTATCACAATTATATGTTCTTGTTTGATCTTGAAGGCTTTTTTTTTTTTTTTTTTTTTTTTTTGGTGATACCGAGGATTGAACATAGGACCTTCTACATGACAAGCAGGCATTCGACCACTGACTATATCCACTTTCCAATGACAGTTGGTTTTTTCACTTGTTTTTTTGTTTGTTTGTTTTTAGGAGATACCAGGGATTGAACCTAGGAGGGTATATGGGAAAAAATGAGTAGTGTTTAGTCTCCATTTATTTGTGAATTTCCCCCTTTCCACCTGTTATTGATTTCCTGCTTCATTCCATTATGATCAGAGGAAGTGCTTTGTATAATTTCAGTCTTCTTAAATTTATTGAGATCTGACATATGACACAACATATGTTCTATTCTGGGGAACAATCAATGAGCTCTTGAGAAGAATGTATATCCTCCAGTTTTGCAATGTAATGTTTTATAAATGTCTGTTAGGTGTAATTCATCTATCATATTATCCAAGCTCTCTGTTTCCTTATTTATCCCCTGCCTGGATGTTCTATCCAAGCCTGAGAGTGGTGTATTGAAGTCTCCAACTATTATTGTAGAGAAATCCATTTCTCCCAATTGTAAAAGGATCACCTGAAGATTTACTTTTAATTAAAGTGTGGCTCAACTCAATGAGGTTGGGACTTAATCTGGGTTACTGGAAATCTTTATAAATAGAAGAAATCCAGACATAGTGAGACAAAACCATGGCGAGGAGCCAGAAGTAGAACATCAGCAAGAACCTGGAAGACAAAGAGAGGATTTCCCTGACTGAGAGGAAATTCAAAGAACCTCTAGGATTACCAGCAAGCCAGTCGCAGAATGCCACAATCATTGGGGAGAAAGTAAGCCTTGCCAATATCTAGCCTTTGGACTTCCTCTGCCCCCAAACCATGAACCAATATATCCCTGCTGTTTAAGCCAGTACATTGTGTGGTATTTGTGGTAGCAGCTCAGAAAAACTAAGAAAATTTCATTTTTCATTTTTTTCATTCATTCCTGCAAGTCAGAGATTATCATTCTTACCTTGATGTCCTGCTGCCTGGATCAGGTGAGCAAATCCCATTTCACCTTTAGAAGTGTTGTGTTTTGACTTCTTTTTTTCAAAAAAATTGGCTGTGAAGCCCTTTGAGGCATAATAAACAGCACACAAAACCTCCTGAAAATATTACTGCTGTATACTTAGACTTAAGTCCAAAATACTACCCTGTCACAGTTCCTGAATGTGGCAAAGCCCTTCTTTCCTAGGGGATATTACATAGCTCTTCTCATTGACTCATTCAATAGGAATTAAAACACGACTTGTGTTATAGAGATCCTGCTGACTTTATCTTCCCTTGTGAGTATCACCTAAATAAGGTAATATTACCTTTCACTTATACAACTAAATTTGGAATTAATCATTTTCCCCATTTATTTATATGTAAATATTTGATTGAGAATCCCACCAAAACGAGCCTATGTGCTAAAGTGTAATATACATTATATGCAGTTATCAACACCATAAATAAAAATAAGTTATGCTTTTATGATAACAAAACATAACAATTTTTGGAAAAAAAGATTTCCTACTATGCTAGTAAAAGAACATTAATTTCTTTCACTGCTCTCATTTAAGTGATTTTCTGTCAAATTATTGGCATAACCCAGATCTTCTGGGCTATTCTCAATTATTAAAATTTATTTCAGGTATTTAATATCTAGACCACACTAAAATTAAATCTTCAATCTATTCAAATTTAAAATTCTCTTCTCAACTCCCATTGTTCAGTGCCCAATTTGCATATCATTCAGGTTCAGAAATTTGTATAAGAATGGAGGGCAATAGTGTATGCTTAGCATTTCCAGGAATTCCTAATACTGATAGTAACATTCCTTATTCTACTAAGCTGCGTTTGGCTCCTCCTGTGCTGTAGTTGTAGAAGGGACAAGAGGTAAGCGACAGTGAGGCTGTACTTGACTAGGGATCCAGTCATCTTCTCAGTGTTAGGCTCTTTCAGGTGTGAGAGAGACACCAGTCTCTATGTCCTTATTCTAGGACTTACACAACACATTCGGAGGGTTTCTCAGATATCTTTATTATTTCATAATTGTAGGTGAAGAGGGGACTGCATCTCTATCTTAGTTTAGGGTGAGTTTCCCAGAGGGCAGAGGCTGAGACAATGATTTATCTGAAAGTAGTTCATTTGGGACATGATCCCAGGAATAAAGGGTTAAGAAGGAGGGAGGATGAGATAAACAAGGAGAAAAAGACAATACAAGGGGTGTGTAAAAGAGATCACTAGCAGAGCATCAGTGGCTTAATTCCACTGGGACACATGGGAAGCACAGAGATTGACTTCCAAAATTGTTCTTTTGAAGGACAGAAGGATATTTTATATTAAAAATTTTTAGTTAATATTTATCTTTATGTAAAGTTTTACCCCATATTCCCAATGGTACCTAAAGGTGTTTCTTATAGATATCAATACAAAATAAATATCAATCAACATCTTTTGAATGGGTAAAGATAAGGTTGCCTTTTGCCTGAAATTTTGTACCAAGCATGATGCAATTAGAAATATCAAAGTAAACCGGGAACTTGTATTTAGCTGTTAGACAATTTGTTATAGTATACTCTCCAACAATTTTTAATGAAAGTTATGGAAATATGCACTAGAACCTAGAGAGAAACAGAAGAATAAATTGACCACTTGAGAATTGACAAAACTCATCAAGACCTGTTGTGGTTCTGGGATTTGAATTGTTATATGTCCACTCAAGAATGTGATAATTATCCATGGTGCTTTTGAATTCACATCAAAATTTCTAGGGTCTTCATAGATTTATCCTCAAAGACAAGCAAAAAAGGGAGTTAGCTATAAAACCACAATGATTTTGAATTTATTACTAAAAAATGACTAGTTCTTATTACAAGAAGTACAATTCTGGCTTTTGTGAATGATTAAGATAGACTGATATTTTCATTTACTAATTGAGAACACTTTACTCTCTAGGGGTGGCTCTGTACTCACAAGCCATAGAACAGGGAAGATGCTATCAAACAATCAGCTGATAAGTGACTTGGGTTGACTTACTCTTGTTTCCATAATCTGTTTTATGTGAATATACAGACATAATTCAAGTTACCAGAATTCTTTTTTCACCTACTCATTACACCACAAACTCATACGGTCTTTCAACAGTACGTAAACACTCATTGACTCTAACATGTGAGAAGATCATCAAACAAAGTCTTGCCCATAAGCTATTTATACTCCAACGTCCTCCAATTCAGAGCTAAGCAAACATTACCAAGTATGGCCTACAAGCCCTGAGTAGGGAGCTGCCCCAGAGACACATGTGATGCGATGCCTACAAAGAGTACTCAGTAATAATGCTAATAAAGTCACTAGCTTTAAGATGTTCCGGAGATGTATTGTTAGTAAATATTTTTTTGGATAACTTGATTCTTTTGTGGGTCTAAAAGCTCTTGCTTCACGGGCAACAAGACAACTTGGACAAGCTCAGAACATAAAGCCAGAAAATGTGGAGATGAGGGATACCTGTCCACTAGCTGGGTGATCCTGGGCAAATTTATTAACTTTTTAGGCTACACTTTATTTATTCAGCTGTGCATTATGTCAAAAATAGTATTATTCCTTTCTCTAATGCTCCAATTAGAAAACACTGTTACAAAAGAATTTTATTTATTTGAATACATTTATTTTAAGTACATCCTGAATATCAAAATGTATTTGCATAATTGTTACATTGATATTTTAGTCTACTTGATAAAAGTTAAATATGTTAAAATGTAAATACTAAAATATACTCAATAAGTTTATGATAGGTGACCACATTCATAACCCTTATTTGAAAATCCTTTATGACTTAGTATCAAGAATAACTATACTTCCCCTTTTAAAATAATGGTCTTCTTTAACTGATACACATTTGAGATATGTAACAATTTAGGAATTTCTTTTATATATTGACTGCCAGAAAACTTAAAGTCTAATCTGGTATGTACTGACTGCCAAGTATATTGTCCTTAAGTATTACTCAACTTCATTTATAGCATATTTACTAAAGAAATGGTTTGTAATCAGGCTGCCCAAAGTTTATATTCTCATTTCCAACTGGCTGCATGGCCTTCTGCAAGTCATATAACCTCTTTCAGACTCAGTTTCCTCCTCATAAAATGATAATAAAAGTATTCAATTTTATTAAATGGAAAAAAGTACAACTACATAGATATAATTTTTGCCTTATATTTATCATTTAATAACTACATAAAAAATGTTAACTGTTTCTCAAGTCTTCATTAAGTAACTACACATGTAATATATATAATAATTATTTTGCTTACCTCAGTCATTTTTTATTTGCCTCAGTCTTACATATTTTAATCTAGTGTTCTAAAGGAACTTTAAATGCATTTTTGAAAAACATATGTTATGAAAAGAAAAAGCAACATTATTTGAAAGAAAAGTTCTGGCGTTTCTGTTAAAAACTGTTTTGAAAATACAGATACTCTCATCATTGCTTGATGCACTAATGTTTTATTTATAAAGGCCCCCCTTCTATATAGAAAAAAGTGAAAATATCAAATTCATAACATCTTTAATATCATTTCTTCATCACAGTTTCTCTTAGATACCAGCAACTACTGTCATGGAATCTCTGGCAGATGGGAACCACCCTGCAGTGATAGGATTCATTCTACTGGGACTAACAGATGATCCAAAACTTCAGATCGTCCTCTTCATGGTCATCCTATACATCTACCTGGTGACCATATCTGGCAATCTCAGCACAATCATTCTAATCAGAGTCTCCTCTCAGCTGCATCATCCTATGTATTTATTCTTGGCTTGTGCTGACATAGGCTACTCACCTGTCACTCCCAATATGCTTGTAAACTTCCTGGTGGATAGAAATACAATCTCCATTTTGGATGTGCCATCCAGCTTGGCTCAGCTGACTTCTTTGGGACAGCTGAGGGCTTCCTTCTGGCCACTAAGGCATATGATCGCTTTGTGGCAATCTGCAACCCACTGCTTTATTCAACCAAAATGTTCACACAGGCATCATTTGTCCAGTTACTCTCTGTAGCATACATCTGTGGTTTTCTCAATGCTTCTTTGTTTATTCCTTCCTTCATTTCTTCATTTTTCTGTGGATTAAATGGGGTCAATCACTTTTTCTGTGATTTTGCTCCTTTAGTTAAACTTTCCTGTTCTGATATTAGCATTCCTGCATTTGTTCCTTCATTTTCTGCTGGGTCCATCATTGTGGTCACAGTGTTTATCATCGCTGAATCCTACATCTATATCCTCATCACCATCCTGAAGATGCGCTCCTCTGAGGGACGCCACGAGGCCTTCTCCACCTGCACCTCCCACCTCACTGTGGTCAGTCTGTTCTATGGGACCCTTACGTTCATTTATGTGATGCCCAAGTCCAGCTACTCAACTGACCAGAACAAGTTGGTGTCTGTGTTCTACATGGTGGTGATCCCCATGTTGAACCCTCTCATCTTCAGTCTCAGGAATAATGAGATTAAGGGGGCTCTGAAGAGAGAGCATGGGAGAAAAATATTTTCTTAATGAAACTTTTAATTTTGGGTAGTTGCTAAAAAAAAGGTAACATGAATATAAGAAAAGAAAGTTTAGTTCCCATGCTCAAAATACATTTGTATAACATTATGCAGTGTGGAGCTTCTAATAAATTTAATGGCATATTTTCTAATATCCAATAATAAATCAGAGGGTGACAGTGATTTACCATGAAGAAATGAAATGAAAATTTTAATCCAGAAACAGAAATTGCTTCACATGAAAAAATACTTAACCTGTTGAAAATCCCTTTAAAGCTATATTCATACACTTTTTGAAAAGCAGTTCTTAGCTCTAAGTTAATTTCCTGTACCTTCATAGTTTTAAGAGTGTATACACTTTGATTAGCAGCTTTTTCTGAGATAAGCCTTATTGGTACAGCTATGACTCGTTTGTAACACCAGATAGTAAAATTTCTATGGACTGACTGCTTGTTGAAAGATTATCTTTTGGTGATGGGCATTGTAGACCATAAAATTCTGGCCTGTGTTTCTAGCCTATGACTCTGGTATTAGATATAGCAGTTCCCAAGTGAAGAAGAGGCTGAAACTCCTGTTTGTGCCATGAATTACTCAGTCATGTCAGAAGAGATGATCTCCTCTACTGAGAATGAGCAGGTCTCTTGAATTCAACATGAATTGAGTGGAACAAAAACAAGCTAAAATTTCCAGGAGGAGAATCAAGTTTACTGGGTGACACAAAAACAGTGAGTAACAAGGGCTGGAGTGACTTATTCATGGTTAGGCCACATCTTGTTCAGGAAAGTTCAAGGTACTGGGCTATTTCTCCCCTGAAATTGTGACTTCTCTTGGATAGGCTTAATTGATCACCATAAGTTGATGGTTACCACATTAGTTTTTTACTGTTCCCACTTTGGTGTTTCTGATCCAATGTGCATTCTTTTTGCATACAAACATATATGGCAGTATGGCAGTAATCATATAAGTTATTCATTTGTTTTTTCATTCATTCAAAAATTTTATTATTTTAAATATTCCAGGCACTTTCCTAGGTGATTAGAAACATGATAAAAAGAGATGTCTGCCCTTACGAAATTTATCTCCTAGCTTAAGTGACAGACAATAAACCTACCAAGTAAGTGATACAGTCTATTAGAAGATGACAAGTACTATGCATAAAGAGACAGCAGGATTAGTAAGGGAGAATGATGTACCAGAGTTAGTGAGTGGTCAGTGAGGGCCTCACTGAAAACATAACATCTGAGCAAAGTATTGTAGAAGATGAGGACACTTCATGTTGACTATGGTGCTACTTGTGTACATTTGTGTTAGTATAGTCTTCCACTTACACGAGTATAATTTACCGTTGAGTTTCTCTTTCAACAATGACAGGTTTGGTATATTTAACCAATTCCCATCATGAATACAACTAAAAGAAATGATAGAACTTTAAATACACCTTGAAATCAAATTGAACTTACAGAAGAAGTAGAATTCGCCTCACCAGAAAGTATGAGACTCTAGAGAAGTGAGTGCAGCACAGAAAAATGCTATTGCCTTGATAGATGTGATAAATCAGAAGAATCAGTTCCTAACCTGGGCCATGGATTTACAGTTTCTTTGGGAAGAGGGAGACTTGTCAAAACCTAGGGAATGTTTGGATGAGAATCTGAAGAGTATATATCTCACAATGACCTCAGGGCAAGGGTAAGGCTGCATTTATCAAAGATTTGCACCACTGGTGGTCTAGGAATCTCAAGCTTTGAACTTGGATTAAGATGGTGAAGAACAGACTCTGCTTCAGGGTGACTAGAGTAGGTAAGCAATCTTTCTGGAGGAAGTTCTTTGATTTTCATACCAATAGTTATTCAAATACAGTAACAATCACAGGGTGAATAATAATGACCAGGACAGCAGGGAAAAAAGAGACTAGATAGGGAACCCACAGGAAATAACGGAACCAGTAAGATTTAAGATATGGAAATTGATATACAAATGATGCTATTATTATATTAAAGTAATTATCAACAACATGAAATAAGTACAATTATAGAAAATCAAAAATAATAACCCATTATTTACGAAAAATAACTAGAGTTTTATAACTCAAAATTTCACTGTGCCAGAAGTTACTCAAGGGTTTCTGTTTATTCTTCATTGGTTACTTTGCACACTATTAATACTCCTCACACTCATCTAGGTAATTTATACATTTCTGTTGAGATAAGTACTTTTGTTTGTGTTTATATGAGTTTGAACAGACAACTCTAAAATTATTTGGAAATTTGAAAGGCCTGCATGTCCAAAAAAGACTGATTTTATTAGATGTCTATTAGATATCAAAACTTATAGTAAAGAAAACAGTAATTAAGAAAGTGTGGATATGCCACAAATACAGATAGATAGCCCAGTAGAATAGACTAGAGAAACTAGGACTGGAGCCATACTTACATTGTTACTCAATATATTCTAAAGAATATTGGAACTACATTTTATCATGATCCTGGAATCATTGAGTAAGCATTTAGAAAAAAACATACTGACTCTTACCTCACAGTATATGTAGAAATATTTCTAGGTGAATTATAGTCCCGAATAGTAATAGAAAACAACAAATTTTTAAGGTACTCTAGAAGAAAATCTTATTGGCCATAAGGTAGGTAAATATATCTTACACCAAAATCCAATACACAATGTTTGAATAAATCTACTAATACATTAGATTATATTTAAATGAATAATTTCTTTTTATCAAATGACATTATTAAGAAAGTAAAAAGGCCGGTCACAGAGTGACAGAAAATGTCATAAATAATTACAAAATGCCTCAAATAGGTAATATATAAAAATTCATGCCTAGGAACAGGAAGGAAGACAACCTGAAAAAAATCTAGACAAAGGCATGTTCAAGTATTTCACAAGAAGATAATTCATTTGGCCAATAAACATGACAATACAGGGAATGCAAATTAAAAGCTCAATGAGAAGAGTTTTGGCTACTGAAAATAAGGGTCTAAGTGATCAGATGAACACTTACTCAAGCAACAATTATGAAAATGGCAAAATATTTTAAAAATAGCAGAAGAAACTGGATAGCAATAAAAAATACGCAGAAACCTCTGAATTCTTTTCAGTTGAATACTGCAATGGCAATGGATAAGAACTGTGTGCTTGTAGTGTTTTTGCCTGAGAGCACTCCCCAAATCCACAAAACTACTGACAACTAAAACCACAGATTTGTAAGCTGGTCTTGGCAGAGGATAGAGGCCAGGCATGACAGCATAGTGGGAAATTTAGAGAGCACATCCTAAGAAGGAGAAAGATGCAAAAAGAATGGGAGTCTAAAATCTGAGTATAACCTCTGCCCTATTCCCAGGCTTATCACAAAATTAAGCAAGCATTGGATAGACTAAAACAGCCTCAGAAAACAGTACAGGAAGATGAAAGAGAAATTCAGCAATGAAAGATAGGATTGCATAGGATAAGTTTAAAAGTTTGCTGCTCTTTTGGCTAAATTAATCCCTGGACCCAAGCACAACTTGGGGTACAGAAATATTCGTGGCTAAATGGTCAGAGGACAAGGCTTGTGTCTGGAAAAGCAGCTGGAAATTTGATGGGTACCTGGAATCAAAGGAACAGCAGAGAAAATGTTTCCACCAAACTAAATCATCTAAACCATCTAAAATGCATCTGGAGCTGAAAGATATCATTTGTTGGAAACCAATTCGGAAAGTTGGTTTAGCTTAAGCACAGAAAAGCTAGTTGTCCACTACAACATAAAATCAACACTGTTCAGAGAAATGCAACAGATTCCAGAGAACAATTATTATCTGCAATGATTAATTTGCAAACAAAATACTACTAGAAATCCTAAAAGGCACACGAAAGATGGGAATACATATAATGCTCTGGGTTGGGAAAATTCAACAAAATAATGATGATAATTCTCAATACATTAATATCTAACATTAATGTAATTCCAAATAAAATCTTAAATGGATTTTTTAGAGAAATTAAAAATTGATTCTAAAATTTATATGGAAGCAGGAACTCTGGAAAATATGGCGGATGAACACATGTATCCAATTTCACTCCCTCCCAAAACCCACTAAAATGCCTGAAAGCAGATTTAAATGTTAAGATACTTTCTTTAGTGAAGTATAGTTACACAAACTAAACTGCATAACTCATAAATCTTAGGAATATAATCTGGAGAGTTGACAAATGTATATACCCAAGTAACCAAAACTAATCAAGAAGAGGAACAATGTCATCACTCAAGAAAGACCCTTCATACTCATATGTTTCCTTGTAATTTTTTAAAAATCAGGTTTATTGATACATATTAATAAAGGATACAATCGATCCAAAATGTACAATCAATGGTATTTGGTATAATCACATAGTTGTGCATTCATCAATTCAATCATTATTAGAGTACTTTCATTATTCCAAAATTGATATTAATAATAAAAAAGCAGACAAACAAAACACTGTACAGTTTATTATTCACTTCTCCATTTCTCTAAGCTTCTGCTGCCGAACATAGCTATTATTTCATTTCTGTCAATCTAATTTATTTTGTACCTTCACATTTTTCTTTTCTTAGGCTTTTATTTCAATTTTATTGATACATATTAATAAAGCATAAATCCAACTGAAGAGAACAGTCAATGGTATTTGGTATAATCACATTTGTGCATTTACCAC
Source organism: Chaetophractus vellerosus (assembly GCA_004027955.1). Taxonomy (NCBI): domain Eukaryota; kingdom Metazoa; phylum Chordata; class Mammalia; order Cingulata; family Chlamyphoridae; genus Chaetophractus; species Chaetophractus vellerosus. The sequence goes on along the minus strand of PVKH010002844.1, from coordinate 8,437 downwards.
TCCAGTCACTCCTAGAGCACCCTGGACGTATAGACAATACACAGAACACTACACCCAAATACAGAGGGATATACATTCTTCTCGAGTGCACATGGATCAAACTCCAAGATACACCACATGCTAGGCCAATGAAAAAAACTCAATGAATTCAGAAGGTTTGAGATTATACAAAGTAATTTCTCTGACCACAATGGAAAGAAATTGGAAATCAGTAAGGGCCAGAGAACCAGAGTAGTCACAAAGATATGGAAGTTAGACAACACATTCTAAGACAAACAGTGGGTAAAGGAGGAAATCTCAAAAGAAATCAGTAACTCCCTTGAAATGAATAGAAATTACAACACAACATATGAAAAACTTATGGGATGCAACAAACGGTGTACTGAGAGGGTAATTCATAGCTATAAATGCATATATTAAAAAAGAAGAAATGTCTAAAATTGAAGACCTAACTGCACACCTGAAGGAATTGGAAACACAACAAAAAACTAACCCGAAAGGAAGCAGAAAGAAGGAAATAACAAAGATTAGAGCAGAACTAAATGAAATAGAAAATAAGAAATCACTAGAAAAAATAAACAAAAAACCAAAAGCTGGTTCTTCGAGAAGATCAATAAAATTGACAAACCCTTAGCCAGACTAACAAAGCAAAAAAGAGAGCAAATGCAAATACACAAAGAAATGAGGAAGGGGATATCAGGACTCACCCCACAGAAATAAAGAGTATCATAAGAGGATACTTTGAAAAATTATACGCCAACAAGAAAGCTAATTTAGAGGAAATGTAGAAATTCCTAGAAACTCACAAGAAGCCTATATTGATGAAAGAAGAAATTGATGAACTCAACAGTCCAATTACAAGTAAAGAGAGACTCAGTCATCTAAAACCTCCCAACTAAGAAGAGACAAGGCCCAGATGGCTTCACAGGTGAACTCTACCAAATTTTCTGGAAAAAATTAGTACTAACCTTGCTTAAACTCTTCCACAAAATAGAAGAAGGAACATTGCCTACCTCATTCTATGATGCCAGCATTACCCTAATATCAAAGCCAAACAAAGATGCCACAAGTACTGAAAATTTTAGATCAACATCTCTAATAAACCTAGATGCTAAAATCCTCAACAAAATACTTGCTAATTGTGTTCAACAGCACATCAAACAAATTACACACCATGACCAAGTGGGTTTACCCCAGTTGTACAAGGATGGTTCAACATAAGAAAATCAATCAATGTAATACACCACATAACCAAATCAAAACAAAAAAAATCTCATCATCATTTCAATAGATGCAGAAAAAGCATTAGACAAAATACAGCACCCTTCCTGATAAAAACACTGCAAAAAATGGGAATATAAGGAAACTTTCTGATCACGATAAAGGTTATATATGAAAAACCCACAGTTAACTTCATAAATAATGTTGAAATCCTAAAAGATTTACCTCTAAAATCAGGCACAAAGTAAGGAGCCCACTATCACTGTTCCTATTTAAAATTCTGTTAGAAATATTAGCTCGAGCACTTATGAAAGAAAGAGATATAAAAGATATTCAAATTAGGAAGGAAGAAGTAAAAGTTTCACTATTTGAAGATAACACCATCCTATATGTAGAAAGCCCTGAGAAATCCAGAACAAAGCTTCTAGAATTTGTAAATGAGTTCAGTAAAGTCACAGGCTATAAGATTAATGCGCAAAAATCAGTAGCATTTCTGTACACCATTTATGAGCAATCTGAGGAGGAAATCAAGAAAAATTACCATTTACAGAAGTAACTAAAAGAATCAAATACCTAGGAATACCTTTAAGTAAAGATGTAAATGGCTTACACACAGAAATCTACACAACACTGTAAAAAGAAATCAAAGAAGACTTAAATAAATGGAAGAACATTCTTTGTTCATGGATAGGAATACGAAAGGGTTAGGGTTAGGGAAGGAGGAATAGAATAGGTGGAACAGGAGGCATTTTGGGGGAGATGAAAGTGTTTTACATGATCTTGATATGATGGATACAGGCCATGTTGAATTGCATCAGAGTTTATAAAAGTATATTGTCCATAATGTAAACCATAATGTAAACCATTTACCATGGTTGGTAGCTATGTTTTGATATTTGTACATTAGTTGTAACAAATATACCATCCACATAGACAATATTATTAATAGGGGAAGGGGGAAAAGGGGGAAAAGGGGGAGGATGTTTGGTAAATGGCTGTGCCTTGTATTCTGTATGTGACTTTACTTTTACCTAAATCTTCTTTGAGGACAAAATGGGGAAAAAAATTAAGACACTGGGGGAATAACTGGAAGACAATGACACTGTATATATAGGACAAAAGGTCTTATAGTGATGAAAGGGATAATGTTTAAAAAAATTTTTAATTTTATTATTTTTACTATCCCAAATTCTTATTAAAATTTTTTTTTTGTATTTTAGTTCTCATTTTTAAAACTATCATTATCATTCATTTTACTTTTAATCATATTTGGCTATCTTATTGGCTTCATTTTTTAAGAAGTTTTGGGTCACAGAAGGGTTACAACTGTGGTAGGAGAGGATCATTGGTGTGGGGTGTCAATGATGGTGGATACATGGGCATAAATATAAGACATGTAAATGTGTTCAAATGTTCATCGGATATTTTCAGGGTAGTGGAGATTCACACAATAATGGAAGGAATATCAAACTCCCATCATGGGGACCTCTGTCACATTCTTTAATAGATCAGCAAGAATCCCCTGAGTACAGTGTCAATGACTAGTGAAGGGGGATGGTCCAATGATGGGCCCTTGATATTGATGACTATGCATATAAGCCTTTACTTTTGAAAATGAAACTTAGCCTAGTATTCTAGGGTGCTAAAGAGTTGCCTCCTGGGCACTTCCTTGATGCTCAAATGTGGCCTCTCTCTAAGCCAAACTCAGCATATAAATACATTACCTTCCCCCCAGACTGGGACATGACGCATGGGGAAGAGCCTCCCTGGCACTGTGGGATTACTATCAAGCACCAACTAGAAATGTGACTGGAGGAAGACCTTGACCAAAAGGGGGAAAAGGTAAAGACATATGAGTTTATATGGCTAAGAGACTTCAAAGTGAGTCAGGAGGTCATTCCAGAGGTTATGCTTATGCACATCTCAGCAGGAACTCTTTGGCTGCCAAAGTCAGTACTAACCCAAATAGTGGGGCTTTTAAGCCTCTGGAGACATCTGGACACTATAGATAGGACAGATAGCTCAGGAGTTTGGTGCCTTGACAGTGGGCCCTACTTTGGAGTTTATGTTCCCCAGAGTGACAGAGTTGGACTCAGTCAAGGTTTCTGTACACATAGCTCTTCTGTCCTTCTATTTGAACCTATAATTAGTACTAGATTTGGTAGATGTAAATCCAAGAGACTTAAATCTTTGGTCTATGTTCCAGATGGGCCCTGAATCTCATCGGAGTTGCAGGGCCCTACTCTCCAGTTCGTGGATCTCACCCAGGAAAACTAACATGGAAGTGTTGATGGACAACTACCATACCAAGGAACCAAGACAGTCTACAACTGCAGGCAAGAAAGTCCCATCTACTGGGCCTATGGGACCACAGCCCTCTCTCAATTAGAGGAGGAGTGGACATCACCATCCTGGAATCCTCAGGATTGGGGAGAGAACTATAGACTAAAATAGATTTACTGTTATTCTACTATAGACTTACTTTGACTGTAGCAATGGAAGAAATTGTATGATTGATGTGGAGGCAGTGGCCACAGGAGTTTCTGGGGGCAGGGAGAGGGAAAAGCAGGTGTAATACAATGTCATTTTGGGTACTTGGTAGTTGTCTGGGTGGCATTGTAATGATGGACACAGGTCATTGTAAATCTTGCCATAGCCTACAGAATTGGGTGGGAGAGAGTGTAAACTGCAACGTAAACTTCAATCTATGCTTAGTGGTACTGCTCCAAACTCTGTTCATCAATCATGATGAATGTTCCTCACTAATGAGGGATGTTGTTGATGTTGGAAAGCATGGGAGGTGTGGGGGGCATGGCAAATGGGAATCCCCTGTATTTTTTTTGTGACATTTGTATAGTCTAATTTTTTTAAAAATTAAATTAAAAATTCATGATATTGCTAAGTTAATTCATGTATAGCATTATTCAGACATCTCTGTCAGAGTAAAAGTCTGACTGGCTGAGCGTATAACTGCTGAAGTCAATTTGTGTGTGTGTATGTGTGAGTACACATATGTGTAGAGGTTGGGTGGGCTCAACTTCCTTGAGGATGTATCCTTGAGGGGAAAATTAATTATCCTGAAATTTTGAGTGATTTTTAAGGAAGAGAAATTATGGTAATTCTTGGTTGCTATTGTTGAGACGTTTTGACAATGACAATGCTACAATAAAGAATGGATGCTTCCAATAGCAAATATATGTTATATTAGGAAAACAACATAGGAAAACATTGATTGGTCCTAAAACTTTTCCAGGAGAAAAGTGAAGGATATAATTGATAAATATGGGCTGGAATTGTTGACATAGGGGTAGAAATTGCCTTTATTCTCTTGGCTATAGCATCTCTTTCCTCTGAATTGTCTGCTCTTTGTCTTCCAATGCTCTCCAATTATTTTATTACACTTCTCTTCCATTCTTAATGCTACTACAGGTATAAGTTGGATATTTAAGACAGATAGGAGCAAAGTGGTTGAAGATTGTATAGCGAAACTAGTCTATGGAAAAGTATAAATCATTCTCTTCATATGGATGTGTACAGTGTAGACTATAATGAGTTGACCTACGGTGCTGAATTCTAGACAATCAGCAGTGATTTGGCTATAAAATCAAGCCACATTGGCTCAAGCAGACTCACGATGCCTGAATCTCTTTTATAATGCTGTCACATTGCTTCTCAGCCTTTTGGCTAGGATCAATTGTAGTATAATGCTGGCACAAATTCTCAGGCATAAGCTTGTGAACTTTGAAGTCAGCTCATTCCAACTGGACAAAGATATAACTCTTTAAAATTTATTCCATGCACTGAGCAGATATTTTATGTATTGTCAGGACTTCTAAGAATTGACCACAGAGGTAGTAAAAAATAAAATATAGCTCTTCCTCCTTCATGTGTCATTTCTTATCCATAAGGTAAACTTCTTCACTTGATCTTAGCCACAAGGCCAAGAAGTGATAAGGCAAACTTCTTATGTTCCTCTTGTGCTTCTGTTCCTCTCTACTCATAACCTTACCCAATTAACGCAGAAAGCTATTCAGCCACTCTATTTTTATAGATATTGCCATATTATTTCCTATCTTGGTGATACACCTGGATCTTATTACTTTCTTTCTATGACATAAACCCAACTTCCATTACCAATAAAGTTTGTTTTTTTCCCCACAGTCACTACACCTTACAAATACAGTTGAAAGCACATTTTTAATAATTTCCTCATGTTTATGAGTAAGAACATCCATATTTTACTTTCATTTAAATAAATGGAAGGATATTCCCTCTCCTTCATAAAAAACAATTTCTCATCTTGGTAATTTTCCCTCTCTTCCATGTTCAATTTAAATGATTTTGGAAAAGTCTGTTCATCCCCATCCTGTCTTATCCTTGTGAGATATGCTCTATTTATAGCTCAAGGGCAATTAAGGTCCATTATGCTGATCCAGAAAACCTAGTTCCATTTTCTTCCACCATCTGGGTGGCCAGATGCTCAAGCCTCTGACCATCACCCATTCATCTCCCAATGAATTGCTTATAAGAGCAGGTGAAAATATAAATTACAAAATCCATGCCCTCAAATCCTTTAATTTATATTCAATTATGCCCTAGGGCATAGGAAAATGATTCCTGGTTTCTTCTCATAATTAAAAAAATAATTTTATTGATACATATTATTAAAGCATACAATTCCTCAAAGGTGTTCAATCAATGGAATTTGCTGTGGTCACATAGTTGTGTATTCATCACTTCAATCACTATTAGAGCATTTTCATTATATCAATATTAATCATAATAAACACAAAACAAAGAAATAAACAAGAAAATTCCTTACCACTCAATCTCTCTAGGCTTCCTCCACTATTCTTAGCTGCTGTTTCTGGCTATTCTATCAAAAGCATATAAACAATGGCTTTTAGTATAATCACAAAGTTGTACATTCATCATCTTAAAAATTCTAGAACAGTTTCATTACTCCAAAAAGAAAGACTCCAAACCCCTTAGCATTCCTTCCTCAGACCTACATAACAACTAATCTTTCATCTTTATGAATTGATTTATATTTACATTTTATGTAAATGGAATTATACAATATGTAGTACTCTGTATCTGGTATTTGTTTAGTATAATGTGTTTTTTTAAGTCTGTTATTAATATTGTGTAGTATTAACTTACATTTGTTTGGCTTCAAGGAAAAATATTTTTTTATATACAATTCTACCCATATCCATATTTCACATAATATATTTAATTCATAATAGGGCAATCATACAGTACTTTTTATTTTCTTGTGTTGAGCCACCTTTGCATACCTGGGACAAAACCCACTTGATTGTAGGATGTAATTCTTTTAATGTGCTTTTGGATTCTGTTTGCAAGTATTTTGTTGAGGATTTTTGCATCTATATTCATCAGAGATATTGGTCTGTAGTTTACTTTTTTTGTAGAATCCACATCTGGTTTTTGTATTAGGGTGATGTTGGCTTCATAGAATGAGTTTGGTTGCATTTCTTTTATGTTTAATTTTTTGGAAGAGCTTGAGCAAGATCGGTAGTAGCTCATCTTTAAATGACTGGTAGAATTCACCTGTGAAGTCATCTGGTCCTGGGCTTTTCATCTTTGGGAGGATTTTAATAAAGGTTTCAATCTCTTCACTTGTGATTGGTTTCTTGAGGTCTTCTATTTCTTCTAAAGTCAACATAGGTGATTCATGTGTTCCCAGGAGTTTGTCCATCTCGTATACATTTTCTAGTTTTTTGGCATGCAGTTGTCCATAGTATCTTCTTATGATCTCTCTTATTTCTTCAGGGTCAGTGGTAATGTCCCCCCTCTCATTTCTGATTTTATTTGTGTCTTCTCTTATTTTTTCTTTGCCAGTCTAACTAAGGGTTTAGTTGATTTTGTCAATTTCTCAAAGAACCAACTTTTGGTTTTGTTGATTCTATTGATTTTTGTTCTCAATTTCATTGATTTCTGCCCTAATCTTACTATTTCTTCTCTGGCTTGGTTTGGGAATAGTTTGCATTTCTTTTTCAAATTCTTCCAGGTGTGCAGTTAGATCTTCAATTTAAGCTCTTTCTTGTTTTTTAATGTAAGCATTGAGGGCTATAAATTTCCCTCTCAGCACTGACTTTGTGGTGTTGCAAATGTTTTGATATGTTGTGTTCTCATTTTTATTCATCTCAAGATATTTGTTGAATTCTCTTGCAATTTCTTCTTTGACCCACCAGTTGTTTAAGAGTGTGTTGTTTAATCTACATATATTCATGATTTTTACCTTTTTCTGCCCATTAGTGATTTCCAGTTTCATTCTGCTATGATCAGAGAAATTGTTTGTATAATTTCAATCTTTTTAAATTTATTGAGACTTGTCGTGTAACACATATGGTTATCTTCGTGAAGGATCCATGAGCACTTGAAAAGAATGTATAGCCTGCTGTTTTGGTGGTGTAATGCTTTATAGATGACTGTTAGGTCTAATTCATTTATCATATTATTCAAGTTCTCTGTTTCTTTATTTATCCTCTGTCCAGATGTTCTATCCAATAGAAGTCTCCAACTATTATAGTAGAGACATCTATTCTTCCCTTCAGCTTTGCCAATGTGTGTCTCATGTGTCTTGGGGCACTGCGGTTAGGTACATAAATATTTAGAACAGTTATTTCTTCTTGTTAAATTGCCTCCTTCATTAATATATAATGACATTCTTTATTCCTTATGACAGTTTTGCATTTAAAATCTATTTTGTCTGATATTAGTATTGCTACTCCAGTTCTTTCTTTGCTAACTATTTGCATGGAATTTTCACTTGTAGACTAGTTGTGTCCTTACGTCTGAGGTGAGTGTCTTATGTAAAACATATAGATAGGTCATATTTTTTAATCCATTCTATCAGTCTGTGTCTTTTGATTGGGGATTTCAAGCCATTAACATTCAATGTTATAACTGTAAAGGCATTACTTACTTCATCCATTTTAATCTTTGGCTTTCAATTGCCATATCATACTATAGTCTTTTTTTACCCTTTCTAATATCCTTCCTTTCTACACTCTTTTCCAAGATTCTTGCCCTTGTTTTTTCCTTTCTAGCTGGAGCACTTCCTTTAGTATCTCTTTTACTTCTGGTCTTTTGTTAACATATTCTATCAGTTTTTCTTTGTCTGTGAAGACTTTTAACTCACACTCATATTTGTTTTTTTTTTGTTTTGTTTTTTTAAAGATTTATTTAT
>PVKH010002843.1:0-26181 GCA_004027955.1 Chaetophractus vellerosus | reverse complement strand
AGCGGTAGAACCCGGCAGCTGCAGGGAGGGCCGGGACTCCTGCTTCTGGGGACGAGGATAGGGGGAAGGGCCTCGAGATGCCTGGCACTCCGCGGAGCCACCGTAAACGCCGCCGCCTCTGTCCGCTTCTCACTCGGAATAGCAACTAATCCCCCCACACACACGCCCGCACCCCGCCCCCGGCACCGCCTCCCGGCGCTCTGGACCCGGCAGCTGCCGCAACGAGGATTCCCATTGGCTCCGGCGTCCTCCACTAGCGCAAGAGTGATTGGTTCTGGAGCAGGAGTGAGAGCAGCTTCCGCCAGTAAAGATGGCGCATTCCATCTGTGGGGCGGGGCATGAGAGAGTGGAAGCGAGAGGAGGGGGCTTTGCGCCCAGGGAGGGGCGTAAGAGTTGACAGCCTTTGAGGTGAGAGCGAGACTTTGATTGGGCAACCCTAGGAAAGTGGGTCCTGGCGTGTCCTGCGCGTGACCCGACACCACAAACACGCGTACGCCCGGGTGAGCAGGTTCAAGTGCTCTACCTTCTTGGGTTAAGGGAAACTTTATTTTGCGAGTACACCTGTTCCGGTGTTTAGAGTTAAAACCAGAAGTAACCATCCCTTCTTCTCTAATCTTAGTTGTCTGAGGTTTCGTGGCCAGTAGACTGATCAAAAGAACTTACGGTGCTTAATATAATTAAAAAGCAGTCAAGAGCAATGTCTGGCAGCTGGATTGAACAAAGGGCCTGTAATTTTATAGCCCATCCTAATATTTGTAGTTATGCATTGAAAAGAGATAATCAAATCTTATGCTCCCTGACAGCAACTCTTCTAAGGGGTGTCAACTAGAAATTTTACATCATAACACCATCATTAGGTATTTTAATGGAGAGTACCCGTTGGCTCTCTCCAGAAGCAGATGGCCTCTTGGGAGGAATAAATACCAGGCTTAATGTAACAATCCACTGTGGTAAATTCTGTTTGTAATGAAACTGAGCCGATACAAGGATTTCAGATGATGACTATCAGAAACCCAAGTTTACCCCAAAATAAACTAAGGTTTTAAACCTTAAGCAGAAACAATTTATTTAACAGTCTAAATCAGATCTTCCATTAATTCACAAGAGGTAAAAAAAAGAGAAGTGGTACCACTGATTGGTCTACTTTCTATGTCTCTCCAAACTGACAAAAGCTTCCTATGATTTCAGGCATTATATGCAGGGGTCAGTTTCACTCAGCGGAGACATCCTTCTCTCCTTCCTTGTGCCTTCAGACCAAAAAGCATACTTAGTTCTGTAAAAAATTGATGAAATCCAGTAAAATACAAAAATTGCATCCAGTACTTCATTCCATTATGACTAGAAAAAGTTCCTCACTTTATCTTACACTAGAATAACAGCTAACATTTATTAAACATGTGCCAGCCACTGTTAACATTATATGTGTTAACTCATTCAGTCCTTACAACAATGCATAAGGTAAATGCTGTTATTAGCTTCACTGTGTTCTCAGCTGAGACACAAAGAGGTTAAATGTCTTGCCCAAGGTCACTCAGCTAATAAGTGGCGAGCTAGGAATCTAACCCAGGCTGTCGGGCTCAAGAGTCCATGAGTAAACCCTCTGCTCTAGTGCTTCACAGCTTAACGCACTGAAGTACATGATCTGTAGGGTGTTTACAACAGTTCCTAATGATACTTTCCTATTAGTTCATAAGAAATTTTACAAATGAAAACAGCCCACTATTATTTTGCTCTCCAGAATAACATATACTTTAATTATAAATAGGACAAAACCTTACTCTTTCAAATTTAGTATAATTCATCTGACTTATTGTGTTACTTTTTCATCTAAAAATCAATAATTCCTCATTAATTAGGAAATTGCATTCTTTCATGAGTAAAAAGAATGATTAATGGCTTCTCTCTGGTGACTGTTTCAGAATAGGAAGAAGTAAAAATCTTGACAGATGAAAATAAATAATGGATTCATTATAGAAATGTCATCTCTGACCACTCCTAAATATAAATATGTAACAACCACAATACAAATAGATTACAATAATTCTAAATTTATACCAAGCCACAGTCACAATAATCAATACCTGATCTGGATCTAAAATAAAACTATATTCCTGGCCATACTTTGAGGCATTTTGTGTTTGTTCAAATGTACCAGAGCCAACCTAAATCAGACATCTAAAGCAAATCTAAATGAACCACAGTGAGACTTAGAATGATCTTAGAGCACTATTTTCAGCTGCTGGTAAATCATCATGGCCTATTTGGAAGTTCAATTACCTTCTCTTTCCTAAAGAAATCTTAGTCATCTCTCAAACGCTAATTTCATCAAGTAAGTACCGATCTTCATGTTTAAGGAATTCAGTCTTCAAAGAATTCAGGTGGGCCTCACTAAACTAAACCCAGTGCCTACTTTGAAATGTCCCTATTTGTTGATTTATTGATATATTTTATTCTTATTGAGAATGGGAATGGACATTCAAGGATATGCATAAGCTCCGGAAAATATTCTCAGGATATTGGAAACCCTGTAGAAGGAAGTGCTTATTGCTGGGCTAGAATAGCATTGTTATACTACTATAGTAACTATGGGATAGATAGACTCAGTGCAGATTTTGCCTATGTGTTGAAAATAAGTGTAACTGTCTCTGAAAATTCTATGTGAGGTGTAATGTTAGTAATGACCTCTTTACTATGCTTTTCTTACTAGGAGAAGACAAAATCGAAAGCACAATTTGGTGGCATATGAAATACTTTTGTTCTCAGTAGCCCCCATGCCTTGGTGGTCTGTAAGACATGAATCTACCATTACCTAATCTAAGCTAGAACTCTATTATATGTACTTCTTAGTTCAATATGGTAATGGACTATATTTTAGGTTAAATTAAAACTTGGAACCATTGGCTACATATGAATAGTATGCAGCCCCATGTGGAGAAATGATCAGATGAAGAATCATCGTGCCTACAGAGTTACCAAAGAAGTGGCCTAGATTCCAGATATGAAAATTTTCCTCTTCTAGTTCTGCCCAGCTTTGTCAGGCTGTGCATCCAAGGCCCATCCAAATCTAAGAGGCAACCCAGGCTGTCAGTATGAAGTCATGGCTGAGAAAGAACACTGAACAGATCTGCACTGATGTTCATCTTAAGCTGATTAAACTCTCTTATAGGTGATTCTTAATAACAACAACTACAAAAAAGCCTAGCCTGCATTTTTATCCCTAGCAGATGGGTCAAGTAATACTCCTTACTGCTTGTGAGCACCTACGTGCCCCTTAGCACGAGCTGTTCCCTTTGCCTGAAACGCCCTTGCCCCAGATATCCATGCTGCTTGTTTCCTCATTTCCATCAGGTCTTTACTCAGTTATCACCATCTTCTCAGGGAGAGTTTCTCTTTAAATCACATGTTTCTTATGTTTTCCCTTCCCTCTATCCCACTTTATTTTTCTCCAGAGCACTTATCACCATCTAACCTATCATCTATTATCATTTTTCCCCACATGACTGTACTGTTTAGAATATAAGAGCCATGAAGGCAAGACTTTTTATGTTTTATAATTGCTGAATCTCCAGCACAGTGTTTGATACATAGTAGCCAATCAATAAGTATTTGTTCACATGTGGTTGAAAGAGTAGCCAATTTTAATCAGTGCTTGATCCATGAACTAAAATTTGATCTTTTCACCAGAAAAAAAAATCATATGATAATAACAGGTGGTATCTCTGCTGCAATGGCAAAGCCACAGAGTAGAAAAATGTTCTTTGTGACAACTATAAATCATACAGATATTTGCTGGTATTCAAAAAGAAAAGAGTATCTTATACCATGGTCCTTATACAGGCAAAGTGAAAGATATTAGTGGCTCCTGGAGACTCATCAGAGGTTGAAAATGGAAAATAAAATTGGTAATAGAGAAAAAGACAGTGGAAATTTACAGGGGAAAAAAAAGTACAACTAAACTTGACAGTGAATGACAGTTGGAGAGGATCAGTTAGGGACATCTGCTGAATGGTAGTGGGTTTGATCTCAAGAGACCTGTGTAAAGGAACTGAAAAAAAATGATATTTAATTAAGTATAAAGGAACATTACATGTAAGCGACGAAAATTTTGTTTTTATTTTTGTGTTTTTTTCTAAAAGAAGTTCAGATGAAGCAATAGAAATAGGACATATTTTATTTGTAACTGGTAAAATCATCAAAAGAGTAAATAAGCAGTTATTCCTCCAAGGATAGGAAACAGTGATAAGGACAATGGACTATTCAGCCTTGCATCTCCACAGCAATTCCAATTGCCAGCTATGATGCTGGTGGAAAATTCCCTAAGCTGATACATAAGATTTTTTCCACTTAACTAAAATACTATTTTATATAAAGTCAGCACATTCAAAGGCTAGAGACTTGGGGACCAAAGAACTCTAAATAACTCATTCCATGCTGTGACATTCCATTTGTTTTAGCTCCAAAACAGTGGTAACAATACGTGAAAGCAGTAGTAGTCCTATAAAGGTAGTATGCTTGACTATTATAGTGTTATTTTTTAAAATGAGAGTTTAACATAATTAAAATGTATCAGAGATTAATTTCTTCCTATGTGGCTGAATTTTGCTTTGTACCATATGAGTAAGGGACTGTTGTTAAAGTGTGTTCAATTCACCAGCGCTGCTTAATTAGAGGAGTTTCTTTTTACTATTTTGAACTTTGTGTAGCATGCAATTTTCAGAGTGTCCTATTCTGCACCTTATTGAAGAGGCCTATATTAATGCAATGGCCTCTAATATAAGTCCATATGAGCTTACTGTTGCTAGTAGCAAAAATACTAGCATCAAGCCTTAATATACCCCTCATCCACTTATTAAATGCCTTCTAAATGTCAGACACTATTCTAGACTCTGTAGGGCATACCTGTTCTCACACTCTGGTAAATTGTAATCAATTATGGGTCATAAAACATGCTTACAAACCAAGCTAAAAACCATGTCCAAACAAAATGTTTTCCATATTTTGCAAATAAAGCATTATGGGAGTTACGGGAAGGAAAGACCAGTTGTGAGGAAAAGCTTCAGGAAGAAGAATATGAAGTCGTCACAGAGTTAGGAGTGCACAAAGCGTGTTAGGAGATGAATGAACAGTACACCTTGACTGATGGTTAATGGAAGATAAACCTTGGTCAGTTGAGGACAGGCCATAGAACACCTTGTTTTCCAGGCAAGGCCTGCACTTTATTGAGTATGCAGTGGGGAGCCACTGAAGATTCTTGAGCAGGTGAGGAGAACATGACTGGAGTTGTGCTTTATGAAGATTAGTGCAAGAATAGTTTATAAACTGGACTGGAGGTGGAAGGATAGAAGACATTTAATAGATTCTGAGAATAGTCCATGTGTGTCTAGTTAATGAGAGAGGGATGATAGAGAACATTGAGAGGAGAAAAAGGTGACCATGTGAACCATGGAAATGAGGAGGTAGACAACACTGAGGCTTTAAGCTTAGATACCTGACAGGATAGTGATGGCCTTAACAGAAACAGGGCAGCCAAGTGAAGGGTGGTTTTGGGTAGAAGATAATGAGTTCAGCTATAAATAAAAGAACCATAGGATATTCAAGTGGAGACAGTTTTTAATTGAAAGTAAAACCGAGAAGAGCAGAGGTCTGGATTTGGGGCTTATCGTTTTACATATGGTAGTTGAAACCATGGGCACAAATAAGGTTGGCGAGAGAAAAGCATAGAAATAAAGGAGTGTGAAGGACAAAATTTTGAAGACTGTATGCATTAGCGGGGGAGGAGGAGTAAACAAAACAAGAAAAGAAGGCAGAGAGGAAGCACTCTTTAAAATAGAATAGAGAAAGTTCAGTGTCTCAGAAGATATGTCAATATATAGATGCCGTTTGGGGTATCTGGCAAGCCTCTGCCCCCTTTCTCTGAGAATTAATACCTCATCCCCAACACTCACAGAGGGGGTGGGCCTGACAGCTCTATTTGTACAAATTGACCTTGTCCCCTGGCCACAGTGGACAGGACCTGAGTTCGACAGTTGACAAAAGCAGGGCCAATCAGATTTTCTCCCCTGGGAATGTGGAGTTAGGAGATTAAATGTTACTCTGTTAAGAGCATGAACAGGGTAAACATAGAAACTTGTGCATGGGGGGAGGGCATCTTCTGTCATGGGCAACAGAGAAGCAGAGAAAGCCTATCTTCTGAGAGAAAAGAATGAATGACTTGCAGAGAGGAGAATTGAGACGAGGTGGTTTAGTTACTATGGGTAACGATTTTATGCCTTATACTTTTCTTTTCTGTCCTCCAAAACTAACCCCACTCCCTCCCTGCCCCTGATGATACAAGTCCAATATATTCCTACCATCAAATCTACAAATCTTTCAATATGTTGACCCATTTCTCCTTCCTTTCTGTTACAAGTGATATATTTTCTTCTCCCCTATAAAAAGCCAACTCCACTACTTGTGATTTAAATTGTCTTCTCAAGGACTTCATTTCTTCAGTTATTCCCTCCCTCTTCTTCATCATCAAATTCTTGATTATTCCAGATCATGTATGAACATGCTCCCATCCTGACATTAAAAAGAAAAAAAAAGATTTTCATACCATCCCTTGCTGTCTGCAATCCTAATTCCCTGATCCCATCACAGCAACTTTTTAAAAAAAAAAGTCTACATATTGCCTCAGATTTCCTACTCCATCTACTCCAATCTGGCTTCCATCCCTACCATCTCACTGAAAACTTCTATTTGAGGCTACAGATAGTTTCCCAATCACCAGACTCATGGATATTCCTCGGACCTCACCCTACTCCACCTTTTAGCAGTTTTCTACACAGATGGCCAGGCCTAGCTTCTTACAACAACCTCATCTCTTGGAGTCCTAGAAATTGTACTTGCCTTGTCTGTCTCCTACTTCTCCAATCACTGCTGCTCAGTCTTCTTCAGGCATTCTTTCTCCTCTAATCCCCTTTAAAACTTGGGCTCTATTCTCAGCTTTCTTCTCCCTACAAATTCACCCTCTTGGCAATCTCAGCCATTTCCATGATTTTAAATACTGAAAAATGCTGACAACTCTCAAAATAACCTTGCTAGCCCAGAAATTTCTCCAAATTTCATATTCATATATCAAGTTGCCCACTTGACTTGTCAATTTCCCAGAAGTACATTAAAATATATTTAAAAAATCAATGTGCCCAAAAAACTGAACTAAACTCTTAATTTCTGTATTCCTCTCCCCCCCCCAAAAAAAAATCTGTCCCCATTTTTTCCCATTTCCATAAATGGTATCACCATCCACTCAGTATTTCCAAATCAGAAACCCTGGCAATATTTTTGATTTCTCACTCTCCTTCCCTCCTCACCTCCAAACCATTAGCTAGACCTCTTATTTGATTCTCATAAATAGATGTCTAACCCATCCACTTCTCCCTATCTCCTCTACTACTATATTAATCCAAACTACCATCAATCTTACCTGAACTATTTGCTGCCCTGCTGGTCTCCCAGCTTTTACTCTTGCCTTGTTTAACCTATTTTCCATATATCAGTCAGAATAAACTTGAAAATGTATTGGAATATATTGTTTCCCTGCTTAAAACCATTCAGTGTCTTCCAATTACTTTGCAATAAAATAAAAATTCCTTAAAATGGCTTAAAAGAGCAGGCTTGATCTGGCTTCTACCTCCCTGTCCATCTAGTCTTGTTCTACTCTCTCCCTCACCCTTCATGTTCTGTCCAACAGTGGCCTGCTTTCACTTCCTCTGAAATACAACCTCAAGGCCTTCACCCAGGTGCATCCTCAGCCTAAAACGTTCCTTCCACATCCCACTCTTCTCTTCCACTGAGTGGTTCCCTCACATCTTTCTGATCTCAACTTCAATGTTTTATCTTCATAGAGTCCTTTCTGATTCCTCATATATTATTAATAACCTATAATAATCTATCACTAAACCAGTTTGTTATTTCGGTAGTGCTCATTACAAGTCGTAAATACACATTTGTTTACATGTTTATGGTAAGTTTTCCCCACTATGTTATACATTCTCTAAGGGCAAGGGCCTCATCTCTTTTACTCATGACTCAATCTCTTAACACTTAGCTAGTACCTAGAATCAGTAGACACTCAGCAATTATTTGTTGTAACTTTACTGGTTGCTGATGGCCTTCTAGTTCCTGATTCTTATCCTTGTGCAATTCCTACTATACTTTCTGTGGGAGGGTTTCCTGTGATCTTATATTAAAATCCCCCTTGTTTCAGTCATTTGAGTGGGTTTCTGGTCTTGCAATCAAATGATCACTAATTAATAAAGTTTTTAAAAGTTATGGTGGTCAGCAATGTCAAATGCTGTTAAAAAGGCAGATAGGTGAGGGATAAGAAAAGGTCTTTGTAGCTCATCGCAGTAATTTTCACACCAGTAATGTCCATAAAATGTGACCCCACGGAAGCCAGATTGCAATTGGGTTAGTGAGAAGGATGAGAAGGTGGATGTGACCAATGTAGAATACTCTTTTGAGAAGTTCCATGGTGAAAATCAGGCATGAAGTAAAATGGGAGCTTGAGGGTTCAGCAGAGTCAAAGAAAGTATACATTCATTCAGTTTTTTAAAAAGTAAAGATACAACTCAACAACAAAAAGATCAACAAGGGGGCCGGCTGTAGCTCAATTGGTAGGGCGCTGGTTTATCACATGGGAGGCCCCAGGTTCGGTTCCAGGGGCCTCCTTGAGCAGGCAGACTGCCTTGAGAAGGCAAGCCTCCATGGCAGGGCAAAGCCACCACGGGCAGGGCAAGCCCCGGTGGGGAGGACAAGCTGCCCATGAGCAGGACAAGCCACCCACAAGCAGGCAAGGCCGCCACGCGGTGAGCTGACTTGGCGGGTCGCCGCAACGGGGGGAGACAAGCAGACACAGAAGAACACACAAAAAAAATCAACACAGCAAGAACAAGCAGAAAGGGGGGGATATAAATATATTAAAAAAAGATCAACAAGCCAATTTTTAAAAAGGCAAAGGACTTGAATACACATTTCTCCAAAGAAGATATATAAATGGCCAATAAGCATATGAAAAGATGTTCAATATCATTAGCTATTAGGAAAGTGCAAATCAAAACCACAATGAGATGCCACCTCACACCCACCAGAATGGCTAATTTTTTTAATGGAAAAAAAAAGTGCTGGCGAGGATGCAGAGAAATAGGAAACTTAGTATATTGTTGGTGGGAATGTAAAATGATAAAGCTGCTGTGGAAAACAGTCTGGAAGTTCCTCAAAAAGTTAAACATAGAACTACTGTAATGGTTTGACAGTTTTATGTAATTATGAATTCCAAAAATATAGATTGAATCATGCTTGTGAAGATCTCTTAATCTGGGCATGATTAGGTTATGATTAGGGCATTAACTGTGCCACATCAGTAGGACATTGAGCCCCACCCCTCAGTGGGTGTGGTCTCCAGTATAAAAGGCAAGGCAAAAGACAGAGGGAGCAGATTTGAGAAGCAGTTTTTGAGAAGCAGTTCTGATATTGGAGAGAACGTCCCAGGAGTTAGCTGTTCGCCTGATAGTCTACAGCTGACCTTGTGGAAGAAACAGAGGAACTAAGCCTGGAGAGAAACGCAGCCCTGGGAGAGAGGAAACCAAGGAGCCTGAAACCTGGCAAACATGGGCAGCTGTCTTGCTCCAACACGTGCCAATGGACTTTGGTGAGGAAATTAACTTAGGCTTTGTGGCCTGGTAACTATAAGCTTCTACCCCAAATAAATACCCTTTATAAAGACGAACCAATTATTGGTATAATTACAAAGGCACCCCTTTGGCTGACAAATACAACTACCATAAGATCCAGCAATTCCAATTCTACCCAAAAGAATTGAAAGTAGGGACTCAAACAAATATTTGTACAACAATGTTCATAGTAACAATAGCCAAAAGGTGGAAGCAGCCCAATTATCCATCCACTGTTGAACAGATAAAGTGTGATACATGCACAAAATGGAATATTATGCAGTCATGAAAAGGAATAACAGTTCTGATATTTGTGACAACATGGATGAACCTGAAGACATCATGTTGAGTGAAATAAATCAAATACAAAGGGCAGATATTGTATGATTCCACTTATATGACATAACTAGACTATGCAAATTTATAGAGACAGAAAATAGAATACAGATTGCCAGGAGTGTCAAGGGAGGAGGAATGGGCAGTTAATGCATAATGTTTCCACAATTTAAAAAAAAAGAATTGGAAGAAATTTCTATTGATATGCTTGTGGAAAGCAACCAAAGGAGGGAAAAAAAACAATGACGGAAGAATTGAATTGAATGGGGAGGAGAATTAATAGATATAGCTTCCATGAGGCAGTAGAGGATTTGGTCAATTTGGCCTTGAAAAAAAGGAAGCATGGCTACTTCTAGAGGAAGAAAAGTCATTTACAAACAAGTTGTCAAGGGAAGGATCAGATTCTCTTGAGAGACTTTTCCCAGCTGCTGTCCATTCACTCTATATCTCACCTCCCTACCCAAGCCTGTAGTTGCTTTTCCCAGTCAGCAAAGCAGAGGCTTATTGCTGCAGAAGACTGCTGTGGTGGATGGGAATGTGCCTGATTTTTTGGTGGGATGGGGCAAAAAATAGATTGTAATGACTGTGAAGAAGGATAGAAGGGGATATGGGGGTTTCGGGTGCTCTGGCATCATAAGGAATATGAGAAGCAAATAGAATTGTGTTTCCCAAACATTTCTGATCATCAGGCATACTGGAGCCCTTGCTAAAAATACAGATATCCAGTCCCCTTCCCTGGAGAGTCCTGTTCAGCAGATCTGGGACCAGATAGTGATCTGGGTGGGGCAGGATTGTATACTTTTTTGACAAGTGACTTTTATGATCAGGCAGGTTTGGAAACAGTGGATTAGAAATAAAATTTTATGAAGTATAATTGCAGGCACAAAATATTTTCTCAATTTTCAGCCAAATACCAAGAAATGTTGATACATTGTTCGTGGAAATTACCCAAAGCAAATAGTTTTCAAAATTCTACCTGGTCATGTATTTTACTAGAAGGAAAGCTAAGAACTGTAACATGGGATAGCATAAGATAGTAAACCTCATGTAAAACACAAATATGAATGATATTGTATATATGACTGTTTTTGCAAAATATAAATGCAAATATACTAGAGAGAAGGAAAAAGAATAGCAGCTTTGTACAGCAGGTGAGGCTGATAGAGAGATTGAGGTGATAAGTTTTGTTTGTTATTTGTTTATTATTATTATTATTATTGGAATAATGAAAGTGCTCTGGGAATGACTGGGGTGGTGAATGCACAAATATGTGGTCATACCGAATACCATTGATTGTACTCTTTGGATGGATTTATGCTTTATTAATATGTACCAATAAAATTGATTTATTAAAAAAAGTTCTACCTGTATTGCTTCAAAATAATCTAAGAATTTTACAGAATTGGTATCTAGTTCTCTGGTTCCAAATACTCTACAGTGGTATTTAAAATATAACTAGTTTGTAAATATTTCTTTATTATAGAGAATTTCATTGAGGAAAAAGTAGAGTTGACTACCTAATGATCAATGGTAATTCATAATATAATAACAAGTCAGATCTTTTGAAGCCTATTCTGCTTCTAGTTTGCTTAGCTCCCAAATTAATGTTAAACACACACACAAATCTAAAAATGTAACTTGGTCTTATCCACACCTAACATTCTTACACGAGATCTAACACACAAGCACTAGAGCCACTGAGAGTAGATTCAGGTCTGTAAAAATATTTTTTCCATCCCCAGAAAGGGTGATTGGTATTAATATACAACATAGTTGGACCCCAGACCTCTTTCTGGAACACAGGGCTCCACTAATTTACACCAGTTTTTCTCCACTCTAGTTGGGTGTAACCATCAGGTATAAATTAGTGCTAAATCAATATTAGCTGATACTTCCCCAGGTGTGGGAAGTGCAGAAACCTGATCACATGAGCAAACATACCTCTTCCAGGCTACATTTCAAAAACAATGATGTTATTCTACTAGAAAGACTTAGGTTTTTTAACAAATCTTTATGATGGTACCTTAATTTGTATTACCTTATATACTGATATTAATAGTCAGTTAGAATCAATTTTCAGTTATTTTACCTTTCCTACCACCCTTCACACCTCTTTCATTCTTTCAGGGAACGTTCCCCTATTCTTCCTATTTCTTCTCACCTCTAGCCATGCCATACTCATCGCTTCCCCCCTCCCTCACCCACAAACCAACCTTAATCATTTCTAATACTACTTACTTATTAGGCTGAGTGGAGGAGCCAGGGGATTGAATTTACATACCTGCTTTAATTGCTCACCTTGGGCGGAGCTGGGCGGAGAAGTGTCCTAAATAAACTACAATTTTACCACAGCACCATTACTCAACAGAGTATTTATACACTTCATAACACAAAAATAAACAAAGCACTTAAACTTGTTATTGAGGAAAGAAATTTTAGCTACCCACTTTCCTTACTCAAGGGCCAAATCTCGCTTCATTTGTTCTTTGAAAACTCTTAGGGAGTTTTCCTTAAAGAAAATCTAAGAAAATCAGGCAGAACACAAGTTCCGTGACCCTGGTCCAAGCAAGGATTAGTTCCTTTGGTAATTATCAATGACAAGAAATCTTATCATTTCCCTTCAATACTTCCTAGTTGAGGCTATTCATAGTGTAGCTGTGTATTCAAAACTCTCATAAATATCTCAAGTATATATGTTCAGAATTAGTCACAGATGGAAACAGAAACAAATGTTCAAAATTCCCCAAGGAAATGGTGTGAGTCTACATATTTTTCTCCCTTCTATTTCCGGGGATTTATAGAAATATTATAGTATTTTCAAAGCACTTTCATATCCAAGACCTTTTTAGATTACCACCACAATTCTGTGAAGTAGTCAAGACTACTGTTTCCATTTTACAGATGGAGAAACAGAGGCCCACAGCCTTGGCTGGAGTCACAGTTAGCACATGATAGATTCAGAACTGGAAACCAGGTCTACTGACTCCTGTTCCAGTTTCTTCCTTCACTATAACAACAACTGCTTTTATAGCGAGACAGTCTGTGATGTGACCTCTCAGTAAGAGAGAGGTCTGGATTCTTACCCCCAGCCCACTCCTTCTGGGTCTTTGAAAGATCTATGAGCTAATAGTGTATGCAAGAGAGGACACTAACTGCCTAAGCAGTTGATTATCTACCTATTCAGGGCAACCTGACTATGCAAGCTGATAGAAGAAGGGCCTTTCTCAATGTTCTAATTTGCTTTAAACATCCAGAGTTGCTGATAGGAAGACAGGGTGTGGTAAATATATATCTTGCTTTTGGCTTATCATCTCCACATCCTAACCCTCACAAATGTCTTTCAAACATTGGTAATTACAGTTTTCTGAGCCAAAGTCTACAAACTCATAATCCACACAGATGACATAGTAAAGACTGTTCAAATATGTAAAGCTAAAGAAAATGTCAGTGCTACTGGACTTACATTGAAAGAAAACAGCTTCAAAAAGCTGTAGCTTTTATTTCTGTGTTACTGCTGCAGTCCACTACATAGATGTATAATAGTTTCATGGTAATCTGAGGAGGTATGTATTAACTCATTTGCCTCAAAAGTCAATCAATAACTTAGAAAATACACTAAAGTATGTGTGTACAAGACAAAACCACAGTATTAAAATCAAATGACTTGACATTGGAAAACAGACACAAATTAATGAAACCACTTAAAACAATGAAGGAACTGCTTCTAAGTAAGGTGAAGAATCAGTAACGAGAAATAAAAACAACATAGAAGAGCTATTGTCCTTGTTATGGTGGCCTATAGATGGAACCTGCATTAATAGCATAACTTCTTTTTAAGAACTTAGGAAGTCCTTACTATAGTGGTAGCAGTATAACAATATATAAGCTATGGTAGAATTTCCCAACATCTCTATCACTGGGCAGACCAGTGGTCATATATCCTGCCCATTTGGGGATCCATCAGTTTAGAAGGATCTAAATTTTTAAGGAATTATGAAAGTAGACTTGGAAAAGTCAAATGAATTAGCTTTTTTTTTTAGTTTGGAAAAGCAGTTCAAAGAGGGGTTAGTAATAGTCTTCAAGTATATTTAGTGCCATAGCTATTAGTGTTTGGGTATTTCTCATTGTAGTAAGAATGTAAGGAGATAGTATAGATTTTAGAGAGCAAGGGTAAATGAAAGGAACTACCATATATTCAGCACTTACATTGTGTGAGGCACTTGATGTACATTAGTTCATGAGCTCTTCACAGAAACCCAGCAAGAAAGATAGAAACCAAGACTGAAAGAGGGTAAGTAAAGTCAAGGTCAAAGTGAAAATTCAAAGCCCTTGACCTAAGGTCTGTTTATATCCAAAGTCTGTGCTCCTAACACCAAGTCTCTGTAACGCTGCATTGTGCAGGTTTATGGAATCTTCTTTCATAAATTTAACGATAGTTCTAAAGACATATATCTTGGATAGTTGAGATATACTCCTATCTAGAAATAGGAAAATGGACTAAATTCTCAGAGGTTGCTTTCAGCCCTGTAATTTTATGTTAGAATTTAGGTCAATAGATATTTAGTCCAAGGCTTCTACTGAGCCCACTATTTTTTTTTAATCGTTAAAGATCCGTGGCCCATAGCCACATGAATAAGACTTTAGATGTTTATATTTGAAGTTTTCTCCTCCTACTTAAATGTCCTACAATAAGGAATTGGGCCAATAAATTAGAGTATACCCACACAATGGACTTATGTGGAAGAACTTTAAATGACATGAGAAAATGTTCATGATATATTAGCAAATGAAAAAATAGCAGAAAAACCAAACCATAAAGTAAAGTCTGTTTCCAATTGAATTTAAATATATATTTATATAGTATGTCTGTAAAACCCGGGAGAATAGATACTAAAATATTATCAGTGGTTCCCTGTGGGTACTAGGATAATGGGTGACTTTTCAGGGCTTCTCTGCATTTTTCTAAAATGAACATGTCTTACATCCATTACTAGAAAGAATCCTTAAACATCACACACACATAAAACAGTTCTCTGCAAAAGTTTTAAAATTAAGAAATGGATAAGAATGTATTATGAATGCAATTATCTATAGTAAAAGGGAAATTTATTAAATAGCCATAGAACCCTTTGGTGGCAGCAAATTGGCACTGTTACCAACAAGGGAGTTAAAATTGGTCCTTAATATAATATCTTTTTATGCTAAAATTATCAAATATTACTACCAGAGTTCTTTTAGCTCCCTGCCTCAAACCTTCTCTACTCAGAAGGCACACAGAAAACACACAATCATGTGGTAAAAGGCATGTAATAATCACATGTAGTTCATGTTTTAAAAATATATATATTTAATGAAAGATTTAAAATGAAATAATGCATCTAAAGCTCCTAGCACAGTGCCTGTCACAAAGTAAGTACTCAGTAAAGGTTAGCTATCTTCATAGTTATGTTCTTACTGA
Source organism: Chaetophractus vellerosus (assembly GCA_004027955.1). Lineage (NCBI taxonomy): Eukaryota > Metazoa > Chordata > Mammalia > Cingulata > Chlamyphoridae > Chaetophractus > Chaetophractus vellerosus. The sequence continues at coordinate 10,674 of PVKH010002843.1, read as the reverse complement.
TAAGCTAAAGAACAGAAGAATTCTACAGAGGAAGATGGTTGTCGATCTAACAAGAACTACATATCAGCCACCTGGAAAATTATAATTTAAAAATAGACTTACAATTAATGTAGGTGGTATCTGAAGAAATCTTTGGCTCATTGTAATTACGTAGTACATTTCATTCACCATACTGATCATGGTTTAGTGAGTAATGAAAACAGGAAATGAAGCCATGATATAATATAATTTTTCTTTAATTAGTTTGCTTATGTTTATATTACCAAAAATGATTGAAATATAAAGAAAATGTTAGGACTTTAAGCTACACTTTTATTTGAGCCTGTATTTTTTATATATGTGAATATATATTGTTTAAATATATTTTAATCATCTACTTTAGGTAAAATTGGAATGGTTATATGTCCCACATTTTAAGGGAAGTCATTTTAGAAGGTGTCACATTTCTAGATAAGGAAACTTTAACCCAATGATTTCAAAGAAGATAGCTTCAGTCTGGCATCCCATTTCAAGACCAAAAATAAAAACCTCACAAAATAAAAGACTTCCCTACTTTCAAAGTGAAAATGCTATGATTATAACTGATATGAAAGTGATTCAGAAATATGAGTGGGATTTTTATTTTGGGAGGTACCAGCGATTGAACCCAGGACCTCATATATGAGAAGCAGGCACTCAAATTCTTGAGCTACATCCGCTCCCATGAGTGGGACTTTAAACATTTAAACTTAGACTTGTTTGTCTCCCACTCTGATTGAGAGAAGAATTTCTTTGGGAGAGCACCAAATTCAGATGATGTTGGAGAACAAGGATGCCCCACCAAATCTGGCCATCTCCAAAATGCCAAAAGGGACTGTATTTCACAACCCAGCCCTCCTTCTCTGACCATCTTCTCAGAAGTCCACTGTATGTTTCTCTCCAGGACCATCACTAATTAATCCCTTCTGGCATCACCTTCCCCACCACTTTACTATTGAGGCTTTTTCTACTGAGTTACAGCCTCAAGGAAAAATTTGTCCTGGATGATGTATGTCAAGCCTTGCCCAGCCTCATCTAGCTTGTTTTCCAGCTCACAGGTTCATTTTTGCCCCCAGGAGGCAGAAGAATGGTGAGAATCTAGTATCACCATTCAATACATATTTGGGTAAACTAATTCCACCAAAGACAAGAGCTTCCTGTATTTTATTTTGCATTTGCTTGGTGTGATGTTTTAACTTCATCAAGATTTCATAGTTAAGCATTTATTATTTCTTTTCGTTTCTATCACTTGCTTTAAAGATCATCGTTTTTAAATCAAGAAAACGAGATAATTTAAGGTAAAATTCGAAGGAGATGGGATGAGAACATATGAACATTTGTTCTTCACCTCTCTACCACTCATAGCTTATTTATATTTGACTGAGTTGTGGTTCTATGTTCATATTCCAGGTAGCAGATTACCCTTGTCTTGTGGCTAATAGGAGACAGCTCTTTCTCTTCCCCAGGAGAAACTATGTGATTCTGGATAGTACACAGCATCTGCCAATATAGGGCAAGATAGTTAAGATGGATTTTCATTTCAGGAGGTTTGGAAGAAGGCCACACTACCCTGAACGCACCCAATCTTGCCAGAACGTTTGGAAGAGAACAGATTTCTCAGGAAACTGAAAGAACATATTGGGATCTGTAAAATTAAAAGAGGCTTGGCATGGACTGGACTTTGTGTTGGACAGACTTCCCTAGATAGGGAAAGAACTCACCTGAATTATGTGGGACAACTCAGTTAGCTGGCCTGATATTCACTCTCTTTATCTGTAAAATCTGGTGCTTCAACTGGTCCAGAAAAGATATAATAAATGAAACTGCATTTTCCAAGCCTGATGAATTTTTAAAAACTGAATTAAATGACTAATTGGAATCTTGAAGATGAAAGGAATACAGTCATGCATTTTGAAATAAAAGGCTGGTCTAACTTAGAATTCTGCTCTGCCTGAGGACAAATGACAAGTAAATAAAGAGACTCAAGATCAGATTCAGGGAAGCATATCTGGCTCAAGTGGTTGGCCCTGGGTTCAATTCCTGGGACCTTCTGGTGACGGCAAGATGGCCCCACCCACGCAGCACGGTGAGCTGACACAGCAAGATGACCCAACAAAGGGAGACAAGCAGACACAGAAAAACACACAGCAAATGGACACAACAAGCACAAGCAGCAAGGGGGGGGGGGGATAAAAAAAAATCATATGCATGGCCTCTGCTCTCACTCTGAGATTGTAATATGAGGGTTGGAAAAGGAATACTTTCTATAGAAACATAAAGTATGAACTTTTTTTTTCAGTACAAAAATAAATAAATGTGTTAAAAATCAAAGATATCTATTCTCATTTGAATTTCTTTGTACATCATCTAATATGTAGTAGGTGCTAAAAATCTGTTCATGGTATGTGTGACAATATTCTCTATGAAATGCATAGGTGTTGAATAATTGCTATAGTTCATTTATTGTAAGATACTTTTCCCACATTTTAACATCTCTGAACTGTGGATGAAAATTTAAATTAATGGCATGTCATAGTTTAATTGGCAGTATCTTTTTTCTTAGCATTACTTAAAATAATGGTATGACTTACAATAGATGGTGTCTTAGATTTGATAGAAGTATAGCATTAAATACAGTTTAAAAATCAAAACTCTGTCTAGAGTCCTAAGACTTGGATAGATGTTTTAATATTTGTGAATTCTCTTAAGAGTAATCTGGAAAATGCTAAAGAAATGCTCATGCAAAGGTTTGTTCTGGAGAACAAAGATTATACGTATGGCCAGGAGAACTGTGGTGGACAGTGAATCTAATGACAGCATTCATGATTTAGGTCTGGCAACAAACTCAGCTAGGTCTTTCCTGCCTTGTTTTCTAAGCTCTTAGAGCTGTCTAGTCAGTTTCCGTCTCTTCACATTGTATTGAAGATCATTGATAGAGTGGAACCCATGGAAAAGATTAATTTACCTTAATAATGACTGGAATAGTAAGTATAATGTATTTTCCAGGTATTATATTTATCCAAGGTTTGGCTGTAGAAGGTATCCTATACTTTTAAAAGATTTAAAACCTTACATTACTCTATAAAGTAAATGTATTTTTTAAAACTTAAAAAAAATTTTTTAAGTATTGTAATATATTTTTGTTACCCTATTTATTTCTATCAACCCCAAACAGCATCAGTGCATCAATAAGGGTTTCGGAGATCTTAAAAGGAACAATGTAGGAAAGAAGTCAATATTATTGAAGATTAAAGCCAATAATTTGTTTTTTTAAGATGATTATATGCACATATTATATATGGATATGTAGATAAGGTTGTCAGAGGGTATGACAAAAGTGGCCACTTATGAATGAAAACTGTTTTTTCCTCATCTATACTTTTAGACTTTACCACAGTAAACATATATTCCATTTGTAGCAGTAAAAGAAAAACAATAAGGGTTTTTCTTTTTCATGTTGAAACAATGGGCAGTATAAAGTAAAGCTGGAATCTTCAAGAATGTGTTTGCTTAATAATTTCTTCCTACAAAGTTACAGGCACCATCCAGTCCAGCCACAAAGTCCAATTTATAGTTAGCCATAGTGAGACAGTGGGGGCATTAAGCTGATGTCGAAGGAATAATTCTGCCCTACATCTTAATACAGATGAAAATTTCTGCACGTTTCTGTGTGCTGACAGTATATGTATACATGTGCAATTTGCTTTCTCTGGCCAGGTCACAGAATGGAGCAATTCACTTAAAAGCATAATTTTCTTCATCTGGATTTTGTTCAAAATGCTGGAGCTGAAAATTCTTTTATTTGGACATTACTTCAATCCCTTAAAGCACAAAACCCCTTCAGTATGGGTCTTTCTCCCACTGTAACCACATTTGTGCCAAATTAAAAGTATTGATAAGCAGTATTTGAAAATAAGTGATGCAATAAATAAAATGTCCTATTTTGCTTAGCTGTGAGCACAGTTTTAGGATGCTGTGCCTCCTTTACCATGTGTTTGGTAGAAAATTACATTTCTGATTTTATGTTACTCATAAATAAAAGTCAATATTATTCAGGTTCTTTGTTTCCTCAAACCATGTTAACATTTATAGAAATAAAGCTCTTTCCTCTTTTACCTTAGGTGTATATGATCTCATCAGCTTTTGCAGGAAAAACAGATACCCTTAGGGTCTGAATTGGTATTTGAGGAGATAACCTCACTTTCAGCTCATGCCTAATAATATTACATTATTGTTTAGAAAGAGAAGGCAACCTATGTCTTACAAATCTTAATATATTCCTTTTGTCATCGTGTATCAGCTGAATTGTCCTCCTAGTAATCATGAGGATTCATGTCAAACTATGGGTGATGTCTAGTTACTCTAGTTTAGCCAACTAAGAGCACAAAACATTATGTCATTGCCAGCATTTCAATGGCTTTAGGGACATAAAAGTGGTTAGCACTTCTTCATATATTGCTCAGAAAGCATTCTACACATGATTTCAGAGGGAGAACAAGAGGGAATTGGAAGGAGAATTTAATGAATGTTTGTGAAATTGGGAACCTCTCTGAGCCTCAGTTTCCTCCCTGGTAAAATAAAGAGGATTATTCCTTCCTCACAGTGTGGTTGTGACTTTTAAATGGGTTATATGAAAACAGTTGTAAAGCACTCTGTTGGCTATTATACTAATAATATTATTATTATCAATAATCTTATTATTAATATTGCATAAATATGAACATTGAGCAGACTATACGAGACCTTATTAAATTCAATGCTCTAGAAGGTACTTTAGCACCCAGGGTAGCCATGGACTGGTCAGAGTGAGAAAGGGGACAGGCTGAACACTATTGACCCTGACACTGCAAAATCTACTCCCAGAAGTTTCTGGTTTGCAGTGTCATTCATGCTCACTCAAGGTAAAGAGCATATTTTGACTCATAGCAAAGGAATGCCCGATCCGGCAAATGCTGACATTGCTGATACCTTCCAGTTTAGTGTCAGTAAATGTGGGCATATTAAGGAGAAAGGGGAGGTTAGTGTTCTCTTGAGGGAGTTCAGGGAAGCTTTTTCAACTGGGAATCGAGAGGGTCAGCGATGTGTGATTTAAACAGCTAATGGGCATTAACTAAATCCACCACAACAAAGGTTGGTCAGATGAAATACAGATCACCTATTCCTGTCTCCACATACACACCTAACTCCTGTGAACATGGAGTTTCCACATCCCAAGTAAGAGATGAGTTCAATGTCCTGGGGTTGGAAGTAGGCTGAACAGTTCTAGTCTGTTGTTTGTAAGCAAAGATTCTACTTCCATCATCCTTTTCTTATTTTGTGGCAACAGAGACAAACAAATGGGATTTTCTTGAGCAGAGTGAGTGACAAAGAAATGAGGCAAATTATTGAGAAACTGATGGGCATTCATTGAAGGGCAACAAATATGATTTATAAGACTGGAGGGACTGCCTTCAGAGGGAAGATGAAAGAGATGAATCTCCCAGCATGACCAGCTCTAACTAACGGGGACTGGCTCATCAGCCACAAGTACTTGAAGGGTGTAAATAGCAGGGAAGGAGAGAAATTATTTAGTGTGGTCCAAGGGGACAACAGGAGGACTGATGGAAATGAAAGTCAAAACGGAGATGATTTAGGCGCTGAACGGGTCACATGCCCTAATGGAGAGATGTATTATAGACTGTGCAGCACCATCCCCCCGGGAGGGGTAGGAGCCCCATCACTTGTGCCATTTACAATTGGAGAGGGCACTAAAAAAGTAGATCAGCATATTGGAGAGGGGAAAAAACCACCACATGCCCTCTGAGGATCAGTGGGATGACTTAATAGGTCTTTTCCATCTCAAATTTCCATGATGTGGCTTGTGTGCATGGGGACCTGAGTTGCTGGAATAATTTTTCCATCATCTGGGCTTCTTTTCTGTTACTACAAGGCCTCGGTGAAGAAATAATAGATAATGGAAAGCAGTTTCTGTACTGTGAATGGAAGCTTACAATGTTCTGATCTTTATTGTGAAGGCAGAACTGCCTAGGTAAAGGTTCACATTGCCATGTCAGAATAAATAAAAACACACACTTACCACTGGGGACCCCAAACAACATATACATACTGATTGAGACCCAAGACAAAGGTACAAAAGCTTTGCCCCATTTGGGTGGTAGATACATAAATGAAAGCTCAAGTCGTTTATTCTCTAATCTAGAAAAATAAATGTCCAAATACTTAAAGTTTATCTCTTAAAAAAAAAAGTAAAGAAAAATTAATTTGGCCTTTAAAAACTATTACAGAACATTTGCTGTGTAGGAACTTTAGGGCCCACATTTTGAACCCTTATTTATTTATACTTTCTGTCCACAGCTGCAGTTGTATAAGCAACTGACACATTCTGAAACTTGAAATGGCCCAGAAGGGCACGTGTGGGCACAAACAAGCCAGTGCCAACTTGAGGTAACAACTGTAGCTGAAAGGAACATGCACAGCTTGGTCAGATGGTAACTGGGGCAGGCAGAGAAGGGCCGGTGTTACAGTGATTACTAGAAGGAGCACAGCTGTGACCATCACAATCTCTCTCAGCCAGAGGATCACCGAGAAGCAGGGGGACAAAATGGTAAGAGGGTGACAGGAGAGAGAGGCAGCGAAAAGGAAAGCAAAACCATCTTGGTGGTAAAGAAACCCGCAGATGTAAGTTCTTCACAGGTGGAGGATATTACAGTTCCTGATAAAAAATATTGTATGTGGTTGGGCATAAGTCAAACCTGATGTTCTGGAAGACTGAAGTTTGCTACAAACAAATTCAGGGTTTGCCTTACACCCGGCAAATATAGGTCAACCCTCATCCTGCTGCTGCTCTCAGCAGCTGTAGCCAATGGGAGACAGAACTGCCCTAGTACGCCGCTTAAGCTGCTGCTAATAGATGGAAATCAACCTAACCCCATTTCCTGCCTCTCTGCTGTCACTCACGTGTCTATTCATGGCCAATGTGGGCACAGGCTGAGCTGCTGGTTTGCTGTAACTGCTGAGTGTGGAAGGGATGAACCCTGTTGCTGGCATACATATTCTGATGTCATCTAGGTGAAAGATCTGTTTTTAGCCTTTAAAGGACGCCTGAGTGAAATTCAGTACTCCTTTATTAGCCTAAGGGCTGCCCTAGGTTCATAGAATCATCAGAGCTTTTTCAGATCCTTCGTTTCAATAAAACTGTAGAGACATTTCAGAGAGAGGGAAATCCATAACAGAGTCCTATTTTCAGAAAGGATACAGCAAAGGTTAAGTGACTTATCTAAGGTCACTCAGAGAACTGGTGCCTGAGGCAGAAAAAGAGCCAAGGGTGTGGTTTGAGAATAAATGGGAAAAGTAATTAAATCTGGAGAAAAACGTCATCCATGACTGAAACAAATTTAAGATTCTCACATTGGGCTAAATATCTGTCCAAAATCTCAGTTCAGAAATACATATTCCATAAGTCAAGGTGTCCAGACTAGTCTTAAGAGTTCAGATGTTTTCCTATATTCATGTTTTTAAAAGTGTCCAACCCATGCTCCTCAGTGAAAGTGGCACTTAAATAAAGTCTGGTCATGTGGCCTCAACTATTACTCAGTAGAGCCAGAAGCCGAGGGCCTATTTTCGAGGTTGAGCAGAAGAACAAGTAATAGAGTACTAAATGTTCTGTTTTAACTACATAATTTTTCTTTGGCAGTTTATATCTTTTTTCCCCCAGAATCCATACCAATAGGGCTAAGCTAGAACCCCAGAAGCAGAGAACTCCATAACGCAGAATCTTTGATTAGAATATATAGCTATTTTCTTTTCATCATCTTAAGAGGACAAATGAATCCCTGAAACTACTTGTCCCACTACTTAAGATTCCAGAGTGTATTCCTGACTGGAAGTTGTCCATGCTCTAAAATAGGAGGTTACTTCATGTTCTTTGTGTTTAAATAAACATAATTAGGGCATACTAATGAAAATAAGCTAAAATAAAATCACCCATAAGCTTACCACCCAGTGGCAACACAATGAACATTTCTGTGTTTCCTTCTTTTTCTTCTTGCTTCTACACACATCAGTATACTCCTCAAAATTTGTTATAAACTTTTTAAAGGTTTTCATATATTGCCAAATTGCTCTCCAGAAAGGTTAACTCAATTTACAAGTCCACTTTAAGTGAGTAGCCTAAATAAAACAAACACTACAAAAGAACCTTTAAACTTGAGAGTTGAAAATGGTGCCCCGTTGTTGTCTTTTTTCTATATTACATATGTTTTACTTCTAACATTGACCACTTCCACCTATAGTGGGCATTGCATTTGACCCCTTAACAACAATGTGGTTTCTGCAGTTGACTCCAGTTCCAGGAGTGGGTCCTGATTAGCATAAACTGCACATGGTAATCCAATATCCCTTGCTAGTGAATGGCTAAAAATGGTCCTAAATTGTCTCAATAAGGCTGAAGAGAAGGACATGTATTTCATTGCTAGGAAAGAGACTCTATTTTTCTCAGATGGCTTTGAACAAGAAAGCAGGCTGTCCCCAGTTGCTGCTGGGGGTCATCTCGTGACCCGGAGAGAAGTCAGCCAGGCCCTTTGGTTATGTGAGATAATAAATTGCCTCATTATTTAGGTCAGTTTGATTTGGAGTTTCAATTTTTACAGTGAAAAGCTGCCACAACCATTTCTGTTCCCTGATCTTTTTGTCTTTTCCAATTCCTGTTGGGTATCATTATTTTTATTGATGATGTGTTAAGAACTCTATTTAGGATATAATCTTATTTGTTTTATATTATGAATATTTTTCCCAAGTGTATCTCTTGTTTATCATTTTCCCTTTATCTTGTTTAATGTAGAAAAGATTATAATTTTAATCTATTAAATCTATCAGTATTTTTCTTTGTGATATATTCCTTTGCTTTTATCCATTCATTCCAGCATATACATATATACATTGAACAACTACAAAGTGCCAGGCACTATGAGAGGCATAAAGAATACATAAGTGAGTCAATAAAGACACAGTCCCTTTCCTCATAAAATTTATATCCTAGTAGGGGGTTAGCAGTGGTGAAGGCCTTAACTGGAAAATCACACTAATGAGTGCAAAATGCTAGTGGATAAATCCTACAAAAGGAAGCAGCACAATATATGAGAGATATAACAGGAGGATTAAACCAAGTTAGGAAAGTCAGGGGTAGCTTCCCTGTAGAAATGGTGGCTAAGTTATAAATGAAAAAAAAAAAAAAAGCGTCAGCTGGATAAGAGCACTACAGGCAATGGAAATAGCAGGTGCAAAGGTCCTGTGCAGGAAGCAGCACAGGAAATATGAAGAACTGAATGTGAGTGTAGCCCAGATTCCTAGAGGAGCTTGGTATAAGATGAAGCTGGAGATATCAGAGAAAGGGGAGGGGGCTGAGCATGCAAGGTCAATAAAGTCATGGTAAGGAGTTGTGCCTCCTTCTTAAGATCTATGGGAAATCACTGAAAGGGTCAGGTAACACAGTCAGATCTGTATTCTTATAACCATGTAGAAATGTGTTGGGGTGGGGCAAGAGTAGGTGCAAAGAGATCATTGAGGAGGCTATTCCATTAGTCCAGGCAGAAGAGATGATGGATTAGACCAGGGGTTCTTAACCAGCGGTCCATGAATCCCAAGGATTTAAGGGGGTCCATGAGCTCGAACTGAAAAAAATCAACGTATTATCTTTATTTTCTCTGACTTCCGATATTGAGTGTCATAGAACTATCTGCCACTATAGTCTAAGAAGGGGTCTGTGGTTTTCACCTGACTGGCACAGGGGTCCATGGAACAAAAACAGTTAAGAACCCCTGGATTAGACTAAGGTAGTGTTTGGTACAGAAGTAGATGGATTGAAGTGGATGGACTGAAGAGATATTTAGAAAGCAAAATTGATAGGACTTGGTATTGGATTGGATGTTCGGGGTAAAGTGATTGACAAAGATGACTTCTGAACATCTAGTTTGAGCAGTTGGATGGGCATTGACCATTTGCTAATGTAGAAGACACATAAAGAGGGCCAATTTGTTTTTAGAGAGGAGAAAGTGTGGAGTAGGCAGTTCATGCATTCTATTTTTGACCTGTTGCGTTTGAAGTGCTCTTGGGATATCTTGGAGAGGAAGCCAAGTAGGAACTAAATACTAGGTGGATATCTTCTGCTTGCCTGAGAGCCAGTCTTCACCCATCTCTCTTCAGCTGTGTCCAGAGAGATGAAGTGGACCAACATCCCAGGATTCCCCAGCATCAGGCTCCAATAGCCTTTGGCTTCTAGTTAGGTTCAGCCAATGGGAGGTAGAGGAAGAAGATTGAGGGGAAAGAGTGAAGGCAGAGTATTTATTCCATATTATCTCCATGCTGCATTCTCTCTTTCCCTTCCTCTGCTCTTCCACTCCCTCACTTCCTACTCCTTCATGCCTTCCTCTGTTACCTTCTTCTCCTCTGCTTCTCCTCACCACCTCTTCCTTTCCTCTCTCCCTTCTTCTCTCCCTTTCAGTCTTGTCCAGCAATCATTTCCATCCCTTTGCTCCTTGCAGCCTAAGGCAATAAGAGCTCATGAGATATTGCACCATTGTCCCCTGTTGCTTTTCCTAAACCCTTTATAAAGAGTCTCTTTGCTAAAATTTCCCTAATAATCCTTTTTGAGTGTGCCAC
>PVKH010002842.1:0-26185 GCA_004027955.1 Chaetophractus vellerosus | reverse complement strand
GGATCCTTAAAGGTGATAGAAGAGTATGGGGGAAAAGCCACACGAGTAGTACAAACTACCCTAACATTGCAAATTGGGCACCTCACACCCTGAAAGCATATTGAAGGTATTTCTCCCAATCCTAAATATATATTAGGGGTGGATGTATTACACGATCTGGACTTACTACCACCATGGGTGAATTTCACCTTCACATCTGCACAGTGAAATCAATTAGACGGGGTGCCGCCCCTTGGTCCTCAGTACACCTGCCCCCTCCCAGCAGGGTCACCCATACCAAACTATTTTGCCTTCCAGGTGGCCATGCTGAAATCAGTGAAACGTTAGAAGAGCTGGCCAGAGCGGGGAACATATGACCAGCACAGAGCCCGTTTAATAGTTCTGTATGACTGATTAAAAAACCTGATGGAAGTTGGAGAATGACAGTTGATTATTGAGAATTAAATAAGGTAGTTCTTCCTATTCTCACTGCAGGGCCAAATATTGCAATGCTTCTTGATAACTCATTGGCCCTGTTAGGAGAGTTCCACTATGTATTAGACTTAGCCAACACTTTTTAAAGCTATCCCCCTGGCAATACCTTGCCAAGATCAATTTGAATTTATGTGGGGAAGGCCGCAGGTTTTACTACAAGGGTACCTACATAGCTCAACCATCTGTCATGGAATGGTAGCAGCTGATCTAGCAAGATGGGAAAGGCCACCAAATGTTGCTGTGTTTCACTATATTGACAATATTATGCTTACTTCTGATACTATTGCAGCTTTAGAAAGGGCAGCCCTGCTATTATAAGCACCTTCTAATGAGCCAAGGATGGGCCCTCAACCACGCTAAGATCCAGGTGCCTGGATAGTCTGTAAAATTCCTAGGAGTGGTTTGGTTGGGTAAGACAAAGTACAAATGTGCCCAACTCCCTGCACTGCAAAGGAACTGCACAGCTTTATAAGCTTATTAAATTACTGGAGACCCTTTAAACTCTACTAGCTCAAATACTTCGACCATTACATAGATTGATTTAAAAAGTGGGCTCAGCAATGGGACACTGAGGCCGAGCAAGCATTCCAACAAGCAAAAAGATTGGACTGTAAAGCAGATCCAATCTTTAGGTACCTTAATAGCAGGGCAAGCTGGTGAATTGGATGTTGCCAGTCACCCAGAGGGTTCAGGTGGGGCCTGCGGCAAAAACAAAATGGGAAGTGAGTACCACTTGGGTTCTGGTCCCAGCTATGGAAAGGAACAGGTCAATGATATAGTCCTATTGAAAAATAATTGTTAGCAGTATATCTTGCTGTTATGCAAAATGAGCCTATAACAACGACTGCCAATAACTGTGTAAACATCTTGCCAATAAATGGATGGATCAAAGACACTTGTATTTGACACAAAATTCTGCTTGTGCACAGACTAGCATGATACAAAGATGGCATGCTTATTTACAACAAGGGAGTTCTCTTCATACTAGCCCACTATTGGAGGAGTTACTAAATTATTAGGGCCTGTTACATATGTAGGGAATGTGAACTCCACTACACCATCCATGCCAATGATAGAAAAAGTAGCATCAATAATAGAGGGATACGAGACCCATCAGAGGATGCCTGGTTTACTGATGCTTCCTGCAGAGAACAGCCCCCTTAATGACAAGTGATAGCAGTTCAAATAATTAGAGACACCATATGGATGGATGAAGGAGAACGTCAGAGCAGTCAATGGACTGAGCTATGAGCCATCTGGATGGTTGTAGTCCATGAGCCTATGCCGATCTCCATATGTACCAACAGCTGCGCTGTTTGACTCTCTAGATGGAACAAAAGTGACAATAGGAGTAATGGACCATAGTCGTTAAGGACATATGGGGTAAAGCCCAGTGGGAAGATATCTGGGTTAGGGCACAAAACCCTGATGCCAAAATAACAATCTGGCATGTTCCAGGCCATACTTCATGCACACCTCAGGGAAATTTGGAAGCCGACACCTTAGCTAAAATTAGATGGGTTGATGAACACAATGACCAAGTGGATTGGCTACACTGAAAATCAAGACATAAGGATCCTAAGATTGTATGGGAATTGTGTAAAAGGTTACATCTCCCTCTGAAATATAATGATGTGGTTACGGCCTGTGAGTCCTGTCCAACATGCGCTTGATGGAGGCACCCCTTATCCCATAATATGTGGCAGACCCTGCAGGGAATGCAGACCGGGCAATGCTGGAAAATAGAGTATATAGGATCCCTTCTTCTCTGCCAGTTGGACAAAAGTATGCACTAACCTCCGAAGATACTGCTTCAGGCATTCTGCAGGCTTTTGGATGTCAATGAGCAAATCTCCCTTCAACAATACGAGGACTCAAGAAACTTTCCTGTATGTATGGATACCCACAACATATTGACAATGACCAAGACACCCATTTTACAGCTCACCAAGTCCAGGACTGGGTGCAAGAAAGAGAAATTGCCTGGCAATCATCTGCCATACAACCCCCAGACAGCTGGCCTGATAGAGAGGAAGAATGCTATTTTAAAACAATAGCTGCAGCAGTTATCTCCCGACCACTCATTGCATGGGTGGGCAATTAGGCAAGTAAATAGTGCACTGAGGACTGGACAAACTTGAGCATACTTGTGTTTCAGCACCCCAATGTCCACTCCATCGGTGATAAGAATGGAAGTCACATGGGAACGAGTGATTATAAGAGAACAGGGACTTGTACTGAGATTGCCACAGGCCATACCCAAAGACACCCACCATATTTGATGAGGCTTATGCTGGAAAATGCCACCCAAGTGGATAAGTATTCTTATTCCTTGAGGACAGGGAAAGGAATTAGCTATAACTCGGGCTTCTATTTCATACATAGAAAGTCCTCGTTGCTCTAGTTTACAGACAGCCTCCTCTATAGAAGCCAGGGCAGAAGTTGCACTCTTATTATGGCTTAATACACAAGCTCCTTTATATATAATTTCCTATCTGATGCCAAAGAACACTTGGGGGCTAAAGTTTCGTTCATTTTCTGGGGGAAGAAACCAATGTTGGGAACTATCTTGTCAGGAGATGGGTCTGTAATGTGTATATTACCGAATGGTCATGACCTCCCCATTTAGTTCCTACCAAGCCTCTTGTATTTTGTCCCTAGGTTAATGTTTCTAATCTTTACAGCAGAAGGAAATGAATTCTTGAAATAGGCAACCGAAGTGGCTGCAAATTTATAACCAGACTGACTGTTGGGTGTACAGGCAGTTGCCGACTTCTGCCAGCAATGAAATGCCTTGCACGGCCTTTTACCCTAACAGAGTGGGGTTTGAGGATATGCTTTACTAATTTTTCCTCTTGACATTAGCAGGCATAGGTATTAGTGTATGTCTCTTATACTGTTGCTGTGGATTCTGCCTCCAGAGGTGGCCCTCAATGTCTGCTCAGGGATATTTGCAGAGGAGCGGCATGTAGAATGTAAAGGTGAGCTTTTTGAGGGGTGGAGTGTGAAGCCATAAACCAGAGAAGCCCTAAATTCCTAGAAACCTCCCTGTAGGTGCATCTTTAAGTGCATGTGCACATTCCTAGCTATCTGTACTAAACTACTCCTGCTACATATCAGTAACTTCAAAGAGAGATATTTATGATCTTGCAAACCCCAGCTTTGCTCTGTGCCTTCCTTGTTCTTGCCCATATAACCCCAAATAGCCCCCAGGAGGAGTCTGAACATCCTCCAATTGCCCAGGATCAGCTTCCCAATTTGTAAATTCCTTGATAAACTGTTACTATTTTGCTAAACGAGTGGCCTGCTTTTGTTTTCCATCTTAAGTGCCCATTGAACTTTGGCAGAAACTCTTCTGTAGGTTCCTGGCCAGACAGAACCCATCTCAAGCCTAAATAGGACACATTTTGTTATCGCCATTCAGAATTAAGAATAGATTTGTACTTGCAGTAATGTCCTAATTGGATAAATAATAGTATCTCTTAGTTGTCAAAATTATTTGAATTAATACTCGGCTAGGACAATGCAATAAAGCACCCTTCTTAGCACATTGTGTTCCCATTGTGATGAATGGTATGATTAAACTTTGTCTGTCTCCCCTTAACATGATTAAGGAGAATCAGTTATTAGATAAAGGTGCAGAACAAAGACAAATGCATCTACAACAGAAGCCGCAAGACACTGGCTAAACAGACTCACCCAGACTGTGGGCACAAATGACACACACCATGTTCCTGGGGTGGCCACAGAGCATGAAGTACAGTTGGGGCTTTTACGTAAAGAGCAGAGCACTGGTTGAGAGGAGAGCAGATGGATGGGGAAGTGTTCTAGCAAGCTTGTGCAAAATAAAGGGCTGTCGTCACTGAGAAGCGACTCCAAAACGCAACATAATTTTCCGTGTGATCCAGGAGATTTTTGTCTCTATTCAGCTGTCAGTAATGTCTTATTTATAGAGTGAGCCCTGGGAGATTAAGGTTCCACAGAGGAATTCAAGTCCAGGTGTTTTATTGATGGATCAATCAAAAGCATTTATTCCATATCCTTTAACACAGAGGCTTGTGTTTGGTGTGATAAGCACGATGCATGATAATAGGTCTCCAACCTTGCCTTCCAAAGGCTTCAACTTTAGTTGGGGAGATAATCCTCACATTTGTATTTACAAGGGATTGTGGCTGAGGAATCAATGACATGAGGGCCAGAAGAAATCCCCTTGGCAACTTAACATTCAGGTTCAAAATAAGATGTTCAGAGGCAGAGTGACCTGGGTTCAGTTTTCTCCTCCGTCACCCACTAGCTGTGTGCTCTTGAATAATTTACTGGACTTCCTTATGCCCCAGTTTCTACACCTGTCAGTAGAGTAACAAAGACATTTGTGTGTGAGGCTTTCGCACAGAGCCGGCCAACAGTAGGCACATGATAGTTGAAGCCTTTTATTTTTTTCATAACTTTAATCAGGACTAGAAAAATGAGTCAGGTGTTTTTAAAATGTTTAGTTTTGCTATTGTTTTGTTAGTGTGTTCACGATTTTCTCCCCTCAGTATGAGGCACAGTGAAGCTGCAGGTCTACTCCCTTGGTGGAATTTGGGAGCAGGTGTAGCTAAGAAGTGCGAAGAAGGATGGGCCAGGAACCAGCACAGCTGGAGAGTGTGCAAACCTGGATTCCTGTCCAGTTCTGCTTGTCGTTTCAATGATACTTTACCTAAAGTACCTAAGTATTCTAAGCCTCAGGTTTTCCATTTATCAAATTGAAGAGATGGAAAGAAACTTTTACTTATTGAGTGTCAGGCATGATGCTAAGGAATTCTACATAGACTTTTTTCATTTAATCCCTCAAAGGATGCTGTTTCATATCTATTTTCCCAGTGAGGAAACTGTATGAAATCTTTTGCCCAACGTCTTGAACAAAGCAGTGCCACTCAGTGGTGAGACCACAGGCTTGGACTCAACTCAACTCAGCTCAAATGAGTCCTGACCAGTGCCACCTTGTCTAAGCTACTCAACACCTCTCTGCCTCAATCCCCTTATCTGTAAAATGGGCATAATAACACATAGCTTTTGCTTGTCGGTGTTAAAATTTAATACTCTGAGTTAAGTGTTCAGATCCATGCCTGGCACATGGTTGGTGCTTATTGAATGGTACCTATAAGGTCAAAATGGGGTGCTGGCAAGAGTGCACTGGGACTCTCTGGATCTGCAACAGATCCTGGGGAATGATGTTGGCCTGGATGGGCTTCTCTGAAGGCCCTGACATCATCTCCTGCTCCCCTGCCTCTTATCCTCTTAGAGCAGGTAAATTGTGTGGTGTTCCATGGCATGTAGAGGTTTGGTTGTTCCTGCCACAGTAGCAGAAAGAGGCTTGAGCCCAATCCCCCTGCCCTCCTGTGTTAAAGGCTGATGCTGATGTCCACCCCGCAGCAATTCTCAGGGGTGTAGCTGGAAAAGTAGCCACACATGTTACAAGGCCACCACCAGGGTCATGAGATTCATTAAAAAGCACATGTAATGAGCACCTGCTGTTTTACCAGCCATTCTTCAAGGTGTGGGGTTATGTAAGTTAACAAGACAAAGATTCCTACGGAGCTGGCAATTCAGCAGAGGGAGAGAGACAATAAATAAATACATAAATTATATAGTATGTGAGAAAATGATCAAGTTGCTATGGAAAAAAAGGAAAAAGAGAGACCAGACGAAGGGGACTGAGAGCATGGGGGTGGGATAGATTGTGACAGCTTTCAAATTGGTTTTCAGAGAGGCTCACACAACCGGCATCATAATTAATATCACCTCATAGATAATAGCTCTGAGCTGAAACTACAGATGTTTGATGCTGCTTTGTGTGAACAGTGGATTGAAATGACAATTTAAGAATTATATTAATTGATGTTTGAGTATTAGGCCATGAGCTCACTGCTGGGATGAGAAGGTGTGTTTGTGTTCAGGGATGTTCAACTTCATTTATTTAAATGGATTTTCCATTCAAGTCTCCTTTCGGGATGAGAGGTAACCCATCTACGTAATCATGAGCAATTCCCTCGTTTGTTCTCTCCTGGCAGGCAGAGAGGAGAGGAAGCAGCCTGGAGAAGCTTCACAATCAGCAGCCAAAGATTCAAGGAGGGAAGAGCTCAGCCTGAACACAGAATCAGACATGGAGCAAACCTGGTGTTATGTATTGCTATAAATATATATAGTTGGCTCACCGATGCTCTCTTTTCTTGGTGGAAAGGAAGAGGCAGACCCAACTAGTTTTTTGTCCAGGTTCATGAACTTTTCAATACATGGGATGCCATATCTAGTGTTTCAGGGACTTTTCAGAGGTTTCATGGGAGGGGGGCAAATATCACCCCACCTCAAAACAGCCCACTGCTGTATGTTGGTGGGGGTGGAGTTTAGTGTGTAAGAAAGGTGACAGCATGCACTCTGAAGGCAGATTGTTAGAAAGAAATCATGGGCAGTGGTGTTCACATGGAGAAACTATGTGATACAGATGGGGCTAAGTCATGGCAAGGATTCCATACTATAAAATGATGAGTCCAATTTATTGAGCATCTACTACATGCCACAAGCCATCTCAGCTAAATCCTGACAACACCCCATGAACTAGCCACTGTCATTAACCCCACTTTACAGACAAGGCAACTGCAAAGAATTATGGAGATATTAAGAGATGTAACTTTGGTTCATACCTAGGCTTTTCTGATTCCACAGAACTAGATTCTCAACAGCATGACACTACACTGCCTCCCAGTGATGGGCCAGTTCCTAGAAACCCCCTCCCCTGCCCCATGACAGAAATTCCTTTGCAGAGACACTGTCATGTGTTTGCAAATCTATCTCGTTTTCCTCGAGTGCACAGCTAAACCTTACTTTCTGGGCTCCTTGAGAAAGTCCCCGTGACTGAGCCCAGTGGAACAAGGGCAAAAGTAACGAGAGCCACCCCAAAGCCTGGCCCACCAACACCTCCCATGCCCAATCCTCCTTTCACTTTTCTCCTTCTATGGTGACTTTGGAAGACAAATTTTGAATATGGAAGTACCACAAAATGGAAGGAACCTGGCTTCCTAAATGACTGTGGCTAAGTCACTGAGATTTGGGTTTATTTGTTAAAGTACCATAGCACAGTTTATCTAACATTCACCTATCTCACTGAAACTTTAAGATGAAAGGGAGAAGACATAGCCAGAATCTTGCTCTGCTCAGTTATCTCTGTGAAGAGTCCTGCAGACTTGCATATAGCTATGTCTATATACCTTTATTATAGCACTCACTGTACTGACTTGCCATTTATGCATTGTATGTTTATCTGTGAGCTACTAAAAAGCAGAGCTGGCCCCTGAGGCTGGTCTGGGCAGACCCTGGTTTGGCATGCTGATTGGACTCACTCATTAGCCTGTGAGCATATGAAATGAAGGACGATCAGGCACCAGTCTAGCATTTTGAAATTGCTGCCGTGTTTCTCTCGAGTATTGTTCATTATTATTTCTTTGTTCCCTCTAAAACCCATCTCCTGTGATCCTTTCACCACCCATCCCAAAAAAAAAGTCTTTCCATTGTGATTATAAAACAGTCCCTCACCTCTCCCTGGAAAATTGTCATTTAAAGTTGACTGCCCCTATGTTTTTTATGTAACATTTATGTAATCTAAATATCTTTTTTAAAAATTTAATTTAATTTAAAAAAGATTAAAAGTAAATAAAAGGGAAGCTGATGTGGCTCAGTGGTTGAGGGCCAGTTTCCCACATACAAGGTCTCAGGTTCAATCCCTGGCCCTGGTACCTCAAAAAAATTAAAAAATTAAAAATATAAATAAATACAGTTGACTGTGGTAGGAAAAACTTTGGCCCCTTGGATTTCAGGTAGCAGGAGCCATTCAAAAAACTTAAGAGTGAAGAAAGGGGAAGGTCCTTGCCTGCTCCTGAAAGCCCACCCCATGGCCTGCCAGAAGTCTATTTGTGACCATCATGGGCCATGACAGAAGTCTGTACTTTCCCCCCTTATTGCATTGATCACATTTGATAACCACATACTTCTGTAATCAATTGGCTCCTGCTTATCTCTTCACCAGACCGTAAGCTCCCTAAGGTCAGGGACTGTATGTTTCTGCTTGCACTAGAAGCCCTCTGCCCAGCACGGGCCTGTTGTTGTGTTGTGGGTAATGAATGTATGCGCCTGCCCTGGTGCTTGGACGCAGGCTGCTGGCTCAGAAACATGCTATTAGGGAGTGGCAATGAGACCAGAGCTGATGATGTGGAGCTCTGTGCTGGACACTTGACAGCTCTTCTTTAAAACCTAGAGCCACGCTGTGAAGTCCTTGGTGTCCTCCTGGTTTTACAGAGTTTTCTGCTAGTCAGTGGTAAAGCTGGGATTTGGCAGACACCAAGGCTTCTGCTCTTTCCATCGGCTCTCCGCTCCTTCCATTACACGACTGTCTTTTCTCAGTCCTGTCCTTCCCCCTTCTCGGCCTGTCAGTTGGGGTCAGAAAGCAGCCGTCTCTGAGATGCTGGTTCATGAACCTTAGGGAGGCCCCCATGCCTCCTTTTGACTCCCCATATGGCCCTTGACCTGATGCTGAAAAGATTTTTATGTTCTCACTTCTACTTTTTCTGTTCCAGTTACAGAAAGAAGCAGTGGGAGAATGAAAAAGGAAGTTGAAAGCACTGAAGCGCCTAGAAGTCTGCCGAGAGGACACCATGAGACTTACAAGAAACTAAAACACAAGAAAGCTTTGAAGGCGGAATCATGCCACTTCTATCACGACTCACTTGGGGAACCCTCCCCGCCACCCCCCGCCCCAACTGGCTGGCTGGCTGGCACTCTCTCCCACACACACGCCTCGCCTCCGTTGCTGTTCTCGCCATGTGTGTTGGGAGACGCCCACCCTGCTGACCTGGACTCACCGACTGGGCCAAGACCTTTGCAACAGGCACTCTTGGAGACCCCTGAGTCATGCGTGAAAACCAGAGACTAGGATTCCACAGACCAAGCACCTAGTCCCCTTCTGCAAAGAGCTGCCGTCGAGCATGCAGGCATGTCTCATTACTAGGCTCCTGCAGACCCGTCTTCTGAGTGCAGTGAGAATGAGCCTTAGCCTGGCCTCTGATACAAGGTGAATATCCTAAAACTCTTTAGTGTAGACTAAAAAACCTTCATATTGTAGATTTAGAATATAGTCCAAAAACAATCTTGGAGACTTGTAAAGAGCTCTTTGAAATCCCCGCTCCCCTCTCAAAATATATCTAGAAACAAGAGAACCACGCCCACTTTGAAGATAGAGTTTCCCTTTGGAAATGTTTAAAGCCCCCACTTTCACGTATTGGGTCTGGTTTCCAGGGGCATGGGGAGAATGAGATTTTTTGTTTTTTCTTTTTCCTCCCCTTGCTTGAATGTTTAGTTTCAGGGTTTCGTAAGCTTCTATAGTGAAATGAGTAATTAGTGTATGATTAAGGATCTGTCAGCAATTCTGAGCACAACTTAAAACAAGATAGACAAAGGCCCCATTTCCTCCTGTATCATCCAGAAGAAACAAAAGCCAAACTCTCCAAGTTAATAAAATACAAATGCCACAGACTCACTCACATTCTCTCAGGGGAATCTGAAAAACGTTGGCCTTCTTCCCAGCTCATTTAAAAGTGAGGAGTCAATGGAATGAAGCTGCTTGTGCCAAGCAATAATAGTGATAAATAATGTATGGGCACTTATTATTTCCATGGCCCCTCCCCTCCCACTTGATCAAGGCCCTGAGCAAACTTTCTTCTTCTCATGCTCATTCTCCACCAGCTGAAGGGTCCGGTAAGAGACGACTGCTGCTTCATGTCCAGCCTCATCTAGAACAGAATTTGGGAGCCACTTGTGCTCTGCAGGACAGAGAAGGATAATGAACCCTGCTGGGATCTGCCCCAAATTTTCATTTGACAAAGGAAGCTCTTTTCCTGAACAGCATGTTACAGCAGGGCTGTGTTTCAGGGATTGGTCTATCAGGAAGATGGAAAAGTTTTCTCAAACAGACATCAGGAAAGATGGGGAGGTAATGCTTTGGGTTTGTACAGAAGAAAGGGAAGCCATGACTATGAATTATCACCTTGACTGTGGTCCCCTGTTCCACTCTGATTGAGGCTTTTGGGAACAGCAAACTCCAGGTTCTTTTCTTGAAGTGCTAGAAGGTCTGGTTGTCTTGGAAAATGTGGTCCAGAGTTTTCCAGCCAACGGTCCAAGGAGCTAGACCCTCCAGATAGTGGGTGGGGTGGAGACAAAGTGTTCCATGGGCAAATATATTTAGAAAACAATTGGGTTAAACAAAGTCAAAGAGGTTTCATTAGTACAGGGCTTCTGAGAGCCAAAAAGATGTAATTATAAATTGTGTGTCTCCAAAATGGAAGAAACAGCAAATGGTAGATCCCAAACATATTTGACCACAGAATTTCTTTTCTAGCATGAATAGGTCTGCCAGCAATTCTAAGCCCAACTTAAAACAAGACAGACAAAGCCTCATTTCCTACTGTATCATCCATAAGAATCAAAAGAAAAACTCTCCAAGTTAATAAAATGCAAATGGCAAAACAAAAACTATTGTTCAAGATAAATGATCCAACTAATTAAAAAATCATTCAAAATAGGTGTTTGAATTATCTTGCCAACTCTTTTGAAAGAGTCACTTACTAGTTGTCTGACCTTCAACAAGTTACTTAGCTATATTGCTAATTTTCAACAGGGGGTAATTGAAAAGATCGAATGAGTTAGTACATGTGAAGAACTAAGAATAATGCCTGGCTCCTGATAAGCCTTCTATAAGTGATTGTTACTGTTATCTTGGTTTTTGTTGTATGGAATAACAGCCTAAGAGTTTATGACACATCTGTCTCAGGGACCATTTTTAAGCATAGTCAAAGAACATGAATGTTGGGGTCCACAGCTATGGTTTCAAATACCAGCTATTGTTTTCTTGCTGCAAGCAAAGGCACAGAGGTGGAAAAGAATGAGGTGCAGTGGAGAACAGGATATAGAACAGTCATGACTGGGCAAAGGGTTCATCTTGGGCCACTGCAGAACATAAATCTAGAAAGCAGTGTGTAGACCAGATGCTAGAAGGCTTTGATTTAGAAAAGTATGCTGCAGCTAATGGGAAAACAGGAAAGGTCGTTGAGCAATGGACTGGTGAAACAAAAGCTCCTACTAATGTAAATAATGACAATAGCCAAGAGTTATTGAGACTTTCAACTGCTAGGTTAAGTTCTTCATGTTCAATATCTCAATCTATACCATGGACCTGTGAGTTTGGAACTAATAAGATCTCCGTTTTACAGATGAGGAAACTGAGGACTAGAGAGTTTTAAAATTTGCTCAAGGCCACACGTTTGGTAAGTGGTGGAGCTGTGATTTGAAACAACCAATCTGCCTTTGGAGCCTGAGTTTTTAACTCCTGAATGGGGGTACAATGTGGGATCAGGGTGGCTGTAGGCTGGAGGCAGGGGGGCTAGTCTAACAGCTTCTGTGGTGACCTGGGCTGATTCATGGATGTGTCTTTGAAGAGAGAAAATAATTCTGAACCTTCAGAATGAGGTGTGCTAGGCCTCTCCCGGGTATTAATTTTCCCAGATTTTACTGGATCCACAGAAGACCTAGATTAGATTAGAACAGCACTCCTCAGATGCTTTCAGTTCCTGTAATCCTCACAGACAAACACTGGAGAAGTTAATTTTGAATTGTTGTGCACAGAAATACTAGTGTAATTAAAACAACAATGAGATGGCCTTCCACATCCATCAGATGGAATAACATTTACAACTCTGAGAACACCAAGTTGGCACAGATGTGGGGTGTGGGAACTCACATGCTGCTGACAGGAGAGTGACTATGGCAGTCCCTTTGGTGAGTATCAAATTGTCCAAGGCTTGAAAAGGTGAAGACGCTCCTGCCCCATCAGCCCACAGTTGCACTTATTAGCGCCCTTAGAGGAATTTGTCACAATTGCATAAGGAAATACTTTCTGATATGTTTATTCTAGCCTTGTGTGTGACAAGAAAATAGTGAAAACAAGTCACCTGTCTGTTAGCAGGGAGACATAAATAATCCGTGGTTTATTCTAACATCAGAATATCATACAGCAGTTGAAATGAATATACATGCATGATCTATCAACTCATCTATCAACATGGATAAATCTCAAAAAAAATAATGTTGAAAGAAAGAAAATTGTTATAAAAGAAGTCATACCATAAGACTAAAGCAAAATTTAATACAGAACTTTTTATGGATACCTATACATATAATAAAATTACAAAAATATTCAAGGCAGGAATATTCATGAAGCACAGAGATATGAAAGAGGGAAAGAAAAATGAGGGTGGGACTTCAGCTGTATATACGTAGCATTTTTATTTCTTGAAAACAAAAAAAAAAGAGAGAGAGAGAGACAGAGAGAGACGTCTAATGGGCAGGCATAAAATGTAAACACCTGCTGAACCTGGGTGGGGATGTTGCTTGTGCTATTGGTGGTTTTCTAAACTTGTGTGTTTCATGCTGTAAAATATTCTAGTAATTTCATAATTTAAATTAGGTTGATTTGAGGATTAAATGAGATACTATATCTAAACCACCGTGCACAGTGCCTGGCTCTAGTCTTGGGGCTCAGAAAGGCAGGCTCCCTTCCTTACAGATTTCCTGTCCCACCTTGACATTTATGTAAGGATGTATGGTTCACAAAACTCTTTTATAGTCACATTATTTCATTTCATCCTCATCCAGTGAGTGGGGCAGACAGCCTGAGTGCCACTTGAAGACACTGAGGTCCCAGATGGAAGGTCCCAGGCTGGTCCCAGCCAGGTCATCCGGGATCCTGCCCATGGCTTTCCCCACTACAATTTCAAGATGGAGCAGCAGTGGCTTGTCAAGCGTCAGAGGAAGCTCATTTTTCTGCCAGGTGATAGTAAATTATACTGATAAGCCTGAATCACAGGACAAGGAGAGCTGGACTGGAGGGAGCAGGGCTTCCCCCAGCAAGTCCTCCACTGGCTGGCTTGCAAATCCCCTAAGCTTTCTACCTGAATATTCCTTTTCATAAAATGGAGATAAAATAACAGTTTCTCCCTATCATACAGCCTCGTTCCCTGTAAACGCTAGAGAAATCTGTTAGCATCAAATGAAATCACAAGCATAAATGTGCTTTGGAAATAAGTTGCTACAATAAATGTAAAATGCCATTGTCACAACGTAAATGGGTGTTGGTTTAATGCTGTGATATTTCAGGCTTTCTAAATGATTTGAATCCTTCTTAAAATTCTAAGAAAAAGGGAGAAAGGGGAAAACCTTGGTCCTTTTAGAGACAAATCTGATGAAAAACCCAAGGGTGGCTTTCTAATTAAAAAGAGCCAGTTCAACTAAGTCTAAAAACAAAAAGTGATGTGCAGGTACCATAATGACATTTTCAATAAAGTGACTTCAATTTATTCACATTGTTTTCCATGCTGTAAAAGTAATTTCTAATTTACAATATCTGATATGATTCATTAATCTAGAAAATTAGATTTCTGGGGGAACATGGGCTGTGTTTCCAAAAATTAAAACCCAACTCTCAGTTTTTCCTTCAAAGAAACTTACAGATTTGAAAATGCAGAATAAATTAATTTGGCAAAACAATTGCTTCTGTATTTATAAAAATGCATGTTTGACTTCATTGTCATAGAGCTATAGGAAGTGCAGGACGGCCTGTGACAGCAAGAGCAGGAGAGCTGATGACAATGGAAGAGAGCGTTAAGTAACAGGAGGTGCACGCAGCATCTCTACCATAGAGGCGGTGCTCTAGACACAGGTAAACTTCATCTGCCCAGTGACTTGAAAGCCGACATCTGGGATGGGGAACTTTTATCAGCATATGAATGTCACCAGGCATTTCAAAGCAATGCTTTTGCATAGAATCCAGAAGAACTTGGAAGGAGATTTGCAGCCATGCAGTTGACTGGGGCAGTTGGCTGTCTTTGGAACAGCTAACACCTAGAAAACAGGAGCTTGGATGGTGGCCAAATTGCCTGTTCTAAACTCTTTCATCTGCACAAAGGGGATAATAACTACCTTCCAGGGTAGTAATGAAATTTCCATAGATAGCATATGATAAATGCTTTGAAACACTTAACATGTGTCAATGTATAGTGGCATTTTTCCCAAGAAATATTTTAAGGACAGGATGCCACTCCCCAATCATGACAGGATGGACACTAGTCTTTCAAATAAAGCTCATATTTTTCCAAGTCCACGCAAAGCACTTAATAAAGGCTTTCTGAAGTGATCCTTTGAGAGCAAGATGAGGAGTTGGGCAGAAAAGTAAATTACTTCTCACTGATGACAGTAATGGAAAACAAAGCTCAGGAGAAATTAATAATAATAATTTCTATTTTACTAGGCAATGGATTTCATTTGATTGATATGCACTGACTATAATTATCCAGTTCCTTACTGTAAGCCTCATGTCTAAGGCAATTCTTCCCAAGCTAGGCATTGTAAGCACCAGCTCAAACGGATGGGGTACTGCTTGGATTTTTTACAAAAATGATTCAGCTCTCTGAGTCTCCTGTTTTGATATCTTGTGTACCATGTGTCTTTAGAACAACTTTAATTTAATATTTGACAAATTAGATATGCTTATAATCAAACCACATTTTTCATGCACGATAAGCAGCCACACATTTGAATGCTTTTCTTGCATACTTCAGTTTGTTTTCTTTGAAGGATTGAATCAACTTGATTAGGTATTGTTATTGTTCAATTTAAGCTGTGCCTTTCTTTCCAAAATCCTTCCTGGTATACCACATCTCTATTCACATGCATTTCTATAAAGTTACACTTAGTTATATTCACATAAGCCTCCCACTTTAGAGCATGGATGCGTAAAAGACTCTAAAGTGTTACTACATTTTTGTCTCCCAGTCCTTTAGCTGCATAACAAACCACTCCCAAATTTAGAACCTTAAAACAATAGCCATTTATCAGCTCAAGAGTCTGTGGTTGGCAGTTTGGCCTGGGCCCACTACCTGGGCTGTTCTTTTGATGGTCTTAGCTGGTGGGCAGCATCATTCATGTGTCTGCAGTTAGCTGGCAGGCTGTTAGGACGCCTGGGCCTACTGTCACTCAGCAACCAGTAGGCTGGGCCAAGCCAGGCCACATGGGGCTGGCCTCTTGGTTCCCAAGTACAGAAAGGGAAAGCAAACCCAAATGCACAAGCACTTTTCAAGTCTCTGCTAACATCGAATTTGCTCAAGTCCCTTTGGCCAAAGCATGTCACATGACCAAGCCCAGGGTCAGCATGGGAAGAGAGGACCTGAGGGCCTGGGACACAGGGAGGTATGAATAAATTCACAGCTTTTACCAGCAACAATCTTCCACGAGCAGCAAGGTCTATTATTATTCAAGCATTCCTACATTTCTCTCTCCTTCTGAATGGACACCTTTCCTACACCTTCCTTTTCTCAGGGATATTTCAGTAGGAAGTCCTTACATACACTTCCATTCTCCACCAAAGCGAATGGGGGAGGGCTTTTGCTACTTATCATCCCAGCCTGAACCCAGAGTGACATACACCTTGGAATTGGGCCAAATGTGAGAGGTCTTCCTAAATTAGCCTAAACTAAGCATTGAGCTACAGAGACAATACTAGCATTGACATTTCAAACTCAAACAAAGAGTAGCACTGATGAACTGCAGATTTATTGAAGATAATTGAAAGAAGACCATCATAAAAATAAGTGGATCATTTTTATTCTTAAAAAATACTATAAATCACAAGTCCACTTTGTTTTTTATGATGAATTGAACCATTTATTTCTCACGATGTGGTTTATTTCCATGAGGTTGCTGGGTCAAATGGTATGTGTAATTTTAAATAGGTATTGCCAGATTGCTGTCCACAAAAGATTTAACAATTCACATTTCTACCAGCAATGTATGGATATACAGTTAAATTCTCCAACTGGAATAGATAATGAGGTTTTCACAATTTTTGTCAGTTGGATAAGCATGTGGTATTCATTGTTACTTTATTTTGTATTTCCCTGAGCACTAGCGAGTTTTAAACTAGGGAATTTTTAAATATATACGCTGGCCATTTGGATTTTTTAAATTGCTCATTCATATTTTTGGCCCATTTTTCTGTTCAGCTTTTTTTTCTTGTCAATTTGCAAGCCCTATTTATATATAATAAAAGTTAATTTTTTTCTTCCTGCACAATTTTTCCCAACACAGTTTGATTTTCTTTTTTTTGCTGTGCAGAGGCTTTTTAAAAATTAGTTTGCATAAGCAAATATGTTTATTCGTCTTTGAATGGTTTCTGAAATCCCTGTATTGGTTAATAAAATTTCTCCTGACTTCAGATTGTATATGTAATCTCATTTTTATACTAAGGATATCACACTTTTGTTATTTACAATTACATCTTTTATCTGTCTGGGGTTTATTTTTGTAGGTAATGTAATATGGAGTGCAATGTTATTTTCTTCACCATGGATAACCAGTTATACTATCACCATTTGCTCAATAATGCACTTTCCCCACTGAATTGAAATAGCCTCTTTATCATCTATTAAATTTAAATATCTTCTGGGATTTCTTTCTGCATCCTCTATTCTATTTCTCTGAAATTTCTATTTAAATTTGATTATAATATACTCGAATATCTGGTAGGGCAAACCTCCCGCTCCTATGTTTTTGCAAATTAATGTTGAACAATTTTTTCTTTCATATGAACATCTATATAATTTTTAAAAAAATAATCTCTGTTGATTACGAATTCTGGAGAAATTGATACTTTTGAGCTATTAAGTCTTATCCAAGAATATGCAATGTCTTTTCATTTGTTCATATCTTGTTTTATGTTCTTGATAATTCACAGTTCTTTCCACAGAGCCTATGCCCTGAGTTGTTCTTGTTAAAGCAATGCCTTTATAGGCTTATAGTTTATATATATTTATAAACTTTATAGTTTCCTTTAATAGTGTGGGCAAATTTTTTTATCTTTATATCTTGGTGCTTATTTCTAGAATAGACAAAAGCTAAATAATATAGTCCAGAGGCAGTATAACATAACGGTTAAGACCATGGATTCTGGGGCAAGACTGTATAGGTTCAAATCTCAGCTCAACAACTACCACCTATTTGGCTTTAGACATGCTATTTAACCTCTCTGTGCCTCAGTTTCCTCATCTGTAAAATGGGAATAACAGTACCCAACTAGAGCACAAATTTATACTTACAGTCCCTAGTGAAGTTATTCTTGGGATGTGGCTGGCCAGGACCCCAAGGAATGTATTTCCCAGATTCTGTTGCATCTTCATGGGTCCAAATAAGTTTAGGCCAAGAGAATGTGGCAAAAGTGTTGTTCACCAGCTCTAGTCCTGGCTCATCAACACCTCTCAGACCTTCTCTTGTTCTCTATACCTCACCTAGATAGTAATGCCCAGGGAAACCTTAGGAATATAAGCCTGGGTTCCTTGAATGGCTCCATGGAGTGAACTTCCTCCCACTTCACCCCATGTACTGGGCCTTTCATGAGGAAAAAATTAACATCTATTCTGATAGGCCATTGAGTTTCCACGGTTTATCTGTTACAACAGCTAGTGTGGCTCTATAAAATACATCATGGGGGTTATGGTGATGCATGTATAACACCAGTTATACATAAACATACACACAGTCTTATATATAATTATCTTGTATCCAGTTGCCTACCAAGTGCTCTTATTAATTCTAGATTTTTTTTATTAAGGTCTCTGGAATTTTCTAGGTATACAATCATGCTTTCAGCAAAAAATAGATAGTGATAGCATCTCTTTCAATGCTTATACCAATTATCTTCTTATCTTATTTCCTTATATTATTGCTTTTACTAAAATTGTCAAGACAAAGTTGATTAATAATCTTGAGAGTAGGCATTCTACTTATTTCTTGTTATTATACGAATTGGTCTTCTTGTTTTACTCTTTATTTTAGCAAATGCCTTGTCTGCATGTATTGATAGATTATTTTTGCTAATAGTTTATTTAGCATTGTTATATTTTAACTCATAATTAAGATTAGCTTGTGGTTTTCTCCTTTTACTGTATCTATGAGGTTAGGTATGAATATAATGTTGGTTTCATAAGATGAATTGGTAAAATGTCTACATTTTTCTATACAAGTATAGCTTTATTAGCTTTAGAATTATACCTTCTATAATGTTAAAGAGTATTCACTTTCTAAATTTTTCTTATATTTTTTTCTTTTTGTTTATTTTTATTGACTACTGACTTTTGAAGCCTTGTGCCTTTACAATGGTAGATTTTGGATCACCTTTCCAATCTCTTTGGCAGTTGATCTATATAAGTTTTCTACTTCTTTGGTCATTTTTAATAATTCAGTTTAAAAATTTTAGTTCAAAAATCATGGATTCAGAAGAAAGCCTTTCTGTGCTGTACCTGAATCTTCTTAAATATTTTATTTTGTTTTAGTTGCTGTTGTCTCTTAGCTCTTTGTAACTGAACACCTCTTCTGTTTACTCTTCTCCTCTCTGGCTCTTGAGCTCCTGAACATGACTTACTATATTTATTATTAGCTTACTAGGTCTCAAGTTGTGGTAGCAGTCCTGCAAGGGATGGAGAGCAAAACACTTTGTGCTCTGTGGTCCTCTATCTTGCACTCTTCTTGCCTCATGAGGGATACCTCATTCGATTGCTCGACATCCCCTTAGCTTCCTGAAAGCTAAAGGACACCAGAGGCTCTCATATGCTACCCTGGGGTTCATGTTTTCTTGGGTCAAGGTTTTCCCGGATCCCGTAGCATCTCAGTTCTCTAGGGATCTCTGAAGTTGCTGTGGGGCTCTCATCTGGGCTCACTTGCTGAGACTTCACCTAGAACACAGAACTTGACAGAGACTTGGATCAGGGGTGACATGTGGAGGTGAAGGTGGAGGGGAAAGTTAGATGCATTTTTTTTCTTTCTAAAATAAGAAACTAATATATGAGATAAAACGAAGATGATTTCTTGTCATCCTTTAATGAAAGTCTTTAGATTAAAATGGGCAGTTCCCAGTTTTCGTTGCCTTTGACTTAGTAACTCCTATTTGGCACTCCTTACTGAAAATACGGGGTGGAATGGCAGAAGCATTCACTGAATGGTGATTACTTTAGACTCATTACATGCAGTCTCCATATTTTATTCTCATAGAAATATCTCAAGGTGGGCATTAGCATACCAGTTTCGCTGAAACTAAGTTTCAGTGAGGTTAAATAAATTGCCTAAGGCTATTACACATCTCAGGTGGTAGATCTGTGGGCAATACCCAGATCTGTAGAATGCTGGGCTCTTTGTTCTTTTCATTTCACAACTTCTTTACTTGACCCTTGTATTGTTTCCCTGTATTTCTGAATGAAGCTAGGCAACAGTGTGTGCACAGTCAAGATTCTTACTCCTACTGCTGCTTCTAAGATGCGTCTTAAAACAAAGCAAAATGCTGATTTGCTTTGAGTGTTTATCTTACACAAAAGCAGGCTGTAAAGGTCTGATGTTCAACTTACCGACATGCACTTTTACAAAGCTTAGTTTTCCCGTCCACATGGAGCATTTCCTCCTCAGTCTAGCTCCTCTGTCCCATCACTGTAATAACTTACGTCTCACGACAAGCAGCTCAAGACTTGTCAGTAGCAGAGATCTGAGTTCTCTCATTAACCCATATCAGAACACCAAGTCAATCTTATATGGAAGCACTGCATTTGTTTGTTCCGTATATTGAGTTTCACATATGATCTTATTTTAATAAAATGTTCCATAAATTACAATAAAGGTTTGTAAAACACTAAATTAATATTGCAGAACTCATAATTTTGATTTCTTGATATTGGATATGGTGAAAGCTAGACAATACCTGGATACAAAGATTGAAGTGGGAACAAGCACTCCCTCTTTGCTGGCTTCTGGACACCTCCTTAGACCGCGTAGAGCCCTGTAGCCCACAGCATGAAAACTAGAGACCCAAGAAACCAGGGAAGGCAAAAGGACTGTTCCTGTTTAACAGATAAGGAAATATGGAACAGAAATAATAGAAGGGGAAGGATTATTAGTTCAAACCCATTTTCCGACCACTACACTTAAGCAGAGTGCTCCATGGAGTTATTTGCCTGATTCTGGCTGAACCTCCCTCTTTACCTTGAGTACGTTCTGAACTCAAAAGACGCATCTGACCTTGCAGGGCTCAAATCAGCCAGTCTCAGCTTTGCCTTCTAGAAACTAGGAGGTATGAAAAAAAAGAGTTGTGGGGATGCAGGGGATTGTTATGAAAATGCAGAGGGGCAAGAGGAGACTTGGGGGTGCTTTATGAGGACGTAGTACATTCCCCAAAAGGAAATATAAACAAAAATATATGGGAAAGCATGTATGGGCCAGGATGGCTTGACTGTAAGGCATATAGATGGTCTAATGGACTGAATCATGACCTCCACAAAGACATGTTCAAATATTCACCCTGGTCTTGTGGATGAGAGCCCTAAGTAGGATGTTTGAAGATGTTTCTAGTTAAGGTGCTATCAAACTGAATCAGGGAGGGCCTTATTCCAGTATGACTGAGTTCTTATAAGCAGAGGAAATTTGGACACAATACGAGGCCTATGAGGAGAGAGATGGCCATGGGATGGAAGCAGAGGCTGAGTTACGTACTGCTGACAAACTTCTTCCAGAACACTATAGACTTCAGAGAGCGCACGATCTTTCTGGCACTTTGGTTTTGGACTTCTAGCCTCCAAAACTGTGAGACAATACACTCTTGTTGTTTAAGGCAACTAGTCTGTGGTACTTTGTTGCAGCAACTCTGACAAACTACAGTTAGCATGAAGATGGTTAGTATGAATAACTCAGTGATAAGATAAGAAAGGTAGGTTAGAATCAGATCATGAAGGGCCTTGGATGCCATAGAAAAATTTGGTCTAATGTGAAGACAAGAAGAACAAAGTCAGGAGACTGGCTCAAAATTGGCCAAGGAGAGCCCCTACTATACCACCTTCTGGTATGAAAATGTGCTGAAGATCCCACTGGTCTCTGGAAAATGTCTCATTATTTTCTGGGGCACTCTTGCAACATGACCCCATTGTCCAATAAAAGTATCTCTAATAAAGGAGGCTACACACATATTCAGAGCTACAGTCATTAGATCCTCCTTGCTTATACAAAAACTGTAGCCACTCTAAGCCAAAGCTTGGCTCTTTGGCCCATATTTTGTTTTTGTCTCGCTCCCATTCTGGAGTGCAGCTGTACATCTGGTCTGGCCCCTCCCGACTTTCAAAACCTTTCTGACTCTGCTCAAGGTGAATGACTTAAGATAAAGCCTCCAGCCCTCCACTCTACCCAGAACTCAGAATTCAGCTGCAGAACTTGAATCTAGCAAATTCCCTGCAAGGGGAGATCTTAAACAGTCCTTTATGGAGGATGCACTGGTATTTTTATTCCAATTTTTTCTAGCAAAAAATGTATTAGAAAGAACTAAAGTGTTTACAATTTTGTAAAATATAGAAAAACAAAATATGAACTGTATGCTGGGAAGAAAAGGGGAACAGAATACAGACAAGTGGGAAGATTCCTTTACTGTGTTTTTCTTGTCTTTTTGGTTATACCCTCCTTAGAGCCAGGCCATTCAGAACTGCTGTCTGTTTTACACACATCCCTGTGGGCAGCAGGTCTGCACAAATATCCACAATTGCTCCCCACAGGTAGCTATAGTTGGAAAAATATTCTTTTTATATGGGAACTTCTGGACATGCTGAAGTTACATTTTCATTTTCTAGCAAGATGACTTATTTTGAAAGATTGGAAACCTGTGCTTTGGAAACACGTTTTCTCTCAACAGTAAAGATAGTGTATGTAATAACATCCCACAGAAACTGATTATTTCAGCTGCAAAATATGAGTTCCATGAGGAGTGATGATTTTGAGAATAAGATGGGGTTTTCAGAGATAAAAAGTCTATGTTTCCATTCTAACTCTTTCTGCTCTGCAACAAAGGACCCCGTTATCTCCACCTGGTTTTTAGCAGCTTACTTTTTCTTGTGGCAGGCATTTTGGTCCATTTGGAATGAGGGTAAGTAAAAGGCTGTAACTACCAGCCAAAACAAGCTCCCAAGAAGCTTCTCACTTCAATTTCATTAATCTACTAATTCAATCATTTATATTTCAAAATGTAGTCTTGGGATGCCTACAACTTTCCTATACTATGGGAAAGAGACAATAATAATGAGATAAGAAAGCTTTCTGGAAGCTTATGGTCTAAGAGAGAGAGGATATGTAGACCATTAACTATGATACAAAACAGTGTATGCTAAGGGCCGTGAGTGATTTTGTTAGTGAAATAGTACAGATCAGAAGTTTCAAACACAAATGGCTATAGGATCCAGCAGGAAATGAAGGACAGATGAAGTTGAGTGAAATAATCAATAGGGACTGGCGGGGATTGATGCTAGGTCTAGAGTACGTGTCCTATCTAAAGAGGACAGCCTCTACATTTAAGCTGCAAGGTGCCAGGCAGGAATACAGGCCATCTTCTGCCACTCTTATTTTTCAGGAGAACCCAAGGATCTGAGCCTTTCATGTGAAGTATCTAAAGAAAACTTAACCCTGAGTCTACAGTGTGCAAGTCAAATGAAATGAGTCTCCAGGCCACATTTAGCCCATAGACCACCAGTTTTCAAACTTCTTTTTAATAGACACTTAGAGAAGGATGTAATTACATTGTAACAGATAAAAGCATGGGATTTAGAATCAGGCAACCATAACTTTAAGCAAGTTACTTAACTTCTCAGAGCACCAGCTGGAAAATAATAGGTACTTCATAAGGCTGTTGCAAGGATTAAATGATAGAACATTACATAAAGCAATTATTCGGGTTCCTGGGAAATTGCAAATACTCATTCAGTGGTAGTGCTCTCGCACCTGCACACTCTCGCTCTCTCTCCCACACACACCATGGAAGTAATGTCTTAGAAATCTTGGAGGCAAGAAGATCTACAGCTTCTCTATTTTTTTTTCTGTGTTTTAAATTTTGCATGCATTTTATTTATATGGTAACGGCACATTCAGAAAAGATGCTGAATTAAACCAACCACTAAAGCCAGTTAAACAATCACTCTTTTACTCCATCCAAGTTGCATGCATCCCTCAGGGATCTGAGCCTCTGTGCCTTACATATCCTATAAACTGGGAGTTAGAACTAGGGGCCTGATCAGATTCAGGTTTGATTTTGTCGTCGTCTTTGTTGTTGTAAGACTACTTTACAAGTGAACTTCCATCAGAGGTACATACTGCATGGTTATCTTTTTGTGTTTGGAGCAGCCATTGATGATCAATGCCTGTATCCACTAAGTCCTTAGGGGTTGCAAAAGGGTGATATTACAACTCTACCATTCCTTTTACATTATATAGCTGAACTACTTCAAAGAAGGGAAACTTTTCTCATGAACTGTTTTGTCATCCTGAGGTATAAATTGTACTGGAAAGACAAGATAAAGCTTGGTTCTTTCTTTAATTACCAGTTTTTGAAATAATTAATGATTTCTACCATCTCCAAAAGGTCAAAAACTAGTTTATTGGGAACCGGCTGTAGCTCAATTGGTAGGGCTCCGGTTTACCACATGGGAGGCCCCGGGTTCGGTTCCCGGGGCCTCCTCGAGCAGGCAGACCGCCTCAAGAAGGCAAGCCGCCGCGGGCAGGGCAAGCTGCCACGTGGTGAGCTGACTCGGTGGGTCACCGTAGCGGGGGGAGACAAGCAGACACAGAAGAACGCAAAAATGAACACAGCAAGAACAAGCAGAAAGGGGATATATAATAAATTTAAAAAATAAAATCTTTTTTAAAAACTAGTTTATTAATGTTATCATTATCATCATTAATATTATCAGTGTGAAGTGATGGGTTCAAACATATTTAATGCCTTTCAGTCCATTGCAGTTATTATCCTTGTTGATGGTCAACTGTCCCCTTCTTTGGACAATAGGAGTTTACGCAAGTTGGCTCCTGAGTGCTTTTGTCATGACCCTAGTTGATTTTGATGCTTTCCTTGCTTTCTGTATGATAAAAATTCAAGATCACCCTCTAAGGTTTCCGCTCCAAACCTAGGATCAGCTACTTCTCCAAGGACCCCTATTTCCTTCTAGTGGGAAATGATGCTTAAAGCAAAATCTGGATACTTGGGGGTATTCACTCCTACTGAATTGGTCATTTTATTAAGCAGAATTTAAATATATACAAAAATTTTTTAAGAAATAGTATGTAATAAGTTTATACTGATTCTGTCTAAATTCAGGACTACAGGGTTCACTAAACCTGAATTTTATCTACCATCAATCTCACATCTGTGTTTTCTTTTGACTACACTAAAAATGTTGATTCTCAAAGACAACAACATAAACACTCTTTTGAGTTATCCCTTAAAACACACACAATCTATCTTGGAATAATATCACCAACTTTATCACTGACATTGTGATTACTAAAGATAGCATAAGATTTTTATTTTTGGCCGTTCTTTGTATCTTTATGGTATACCCCACAGGGATAAATGGTCAAATTGCCATGTATTAAAATCACTTTGAATAGTTTCTATCTGGGTGATTATGCCTGGAACACATTTCAGTTTGTTTCCTTTTATTTTTCTGTTTTTAGCAATTGCTTTTTAAAACTGAAATTTTATATAAATGTAAAATTTTATACTTTACATTTATATAATCTACAAAGCAAGATATTTTCAAAGTCTAGCTTCTATCCTTAATCTTTAGGTTCTATGCCTTCCTTTTCACTATAGGTAAATTTTTTATTATATCTTTGTGGTTCATCATTCCATTTATTTTATATGAGAAAACAAGAGAGAGAAAATTTTTATCCCCTCTTTTCTTACATAGTACATAGCATACTACACATACCCTCTCTCTACCTTGCTTTTTGCACTAACAACATATCAGGAAGATCATTTCAGAACCTTATTTATTCTCCCTCCCTCGCTCAAGATTTGAATGATTGTTCCAAAGATTACTTAACTTCATTTAATAGCCCTAGTACCCTAATTTTCATTTTTTTCACTATGGTCCATGGGTTTTCTCCCATTGAAATTAACTTGTAACTTCTCCATCCTCTCCCTTTACATCTGGAATTAATTTGAAATAATGTCTTCTTATTCCCAGATAAGATCTATAAGGCAATCAGTAAGCTTATCCTTCTTGTCATATTCAATCCACGTTATTCCCCCATTTTTTATAGTTGAACTGTATCACCATTGTCAGTATACAATATTTGTATCTCTTATACTAACCCTTTAGTTCTAATACTGTAGGTAAAGGATATATTTGATAATCACCACCAACCCTTATATTGATACTTCTGCAGTACTTTTGATATTTGTTCTCAAACAGAGGATAGCTCAGGCTATGTTCATAGGAACAATATACCCTGAGTTATTTTTGACAACAGTAGTTTACCTGTGACCTTCATCCTTGAAGGTCAGTTTGGCAAGCTATAAGATAGGTGTGTTCTTACCTATCTTAAACATGCTCTTCTATTGCCTTCTGGCATAAAGCAGTGCAATATAGAACCTTGAAAAAAACTGATTTTCTTTCATATAGAGGTGACTTTTTGCCTGGAGGACCAAAAGATTTTTGTCTTTATAATCTTATTTTTCTCCTTCTCCTCCTCCTCCTTTTCCTATTCTTTCCTTCCCCCCCCCCCT
>PVKH010002841.1:0-26188 GCA_004027955.1 Chaetophractus vellerosus | reverse complement strand
AGTCAAGCAGAAGACACTCCCCTTCCCTCCAGCCCAGCAAGAGGAAACCTGCCTGGGGTCACTTTGAAAAGCAACCTATCTCAAAACAATGCAAAACAGCACGGCTGGCTGGCTGGGGGGGCAGAGGCTGGGAATCAGCCAAGCACTCTGCAAGTCTCAGGAAGTGTAGTAGAAGTTATAGCAAGGGATTCTCAAAGATTCCCACAAAAGCGATTAGTGGAAAAGCCAGGTTGGAGTATTTGCTGGTCTCACAAAAGGGAGGCATCATTTCAATTATTCAAGACTGCCTTTTCTCTTTCACCTCCTCTCCCCTTGTACTCTACCCAAAAGAGGACATATCCTTGATTTTGTTGCTTATGACACAGTGTAAAACCCAGTAACAGCACAGTGGGCATCATAATTGGCTTTCCAAATAACCCTTCCATGTTATACACAGAACAGATTATCTACCTAGAATGTGGAGGATGTTTGATAGTGAAAACTCAGATTTTAAAATTTCAAGTAGAATTTTACCACTAGATTGTACAGAAGTTGACTGCACATAACAGTAGACACTACTTTAAGACATGGATTGGTTTGACTTGCCTAGATTTCTCTTTCTTTGGCTCTCTGTCTCATTCCCAGTCTCGAGCTCACTCTTGTTCTCTCTTTCTCTCTCACTATTGCTCTTTTATCTTTCTACTTGCTTACTGAGCCATTTACTAGATAACTTCCTATGGGGAGGTTTAGTTTCCAGGCCATTGAACAAGGCTGCTACTCCTCTGTCCAGGCTATTAGATTTCCAACAAATGTCACTGCTTTGCTTGGGTTTGCTCTCCTTTTACCCTCTCTCTGAGAATTCATCCCCTCCTTCCCTCCATGATCTTCTGAGGGCAGAGTTCTTCTCTGCACAGGAACTCCTTATATTTTCAGAAAGCTTTGCTTTGGCCAGGCTTAATTAAAGCAAAATACTCATTAAATGAGGTGGCCTTTTGGAATGGCACCAAGGAACATCCAGTAAATATAAAATAAAGGCAACATTTACTAGGTTTGTCAGTGTTTATACATATTCCATAAAAATGTATTTCCTCATAATGAACACAAAATGTTTTTGTCTGTTGATATCTGACAGCCATTCCTCCTAAGAAATTCTTCAACCTTAACTTCTGATTTATTTACTTATTTATTCATGTGACTCATTCTACACATCATGCTGAATTTCATCTTTCCTATGCATCTCAGCTGTCATGGTTACAACACATCTGAAAATAGTTTGTACCAAAGTCTATTAAAAATAGACTATAAAACATACACACACACTCATACACTCAACAAATTGCCTAGAGAGTCAAGAAAGTATGGCATCATTGCCAAACATCCTGTTTATTGATGGGAAAAATGCAAGGGCACAAATGGCTACTTTTTGGAATAAAGATTTTAACAGATGATATATTTACGACTTTGCTTCCCAGCTTTTTTTGCACCACACATCTATAGAATACGGTAATGCTTTCACTGACCAGTTGTATACAGAGAAGGCTGGGTGTGGTTGGAGGCCCTGTTACTCCAAGGGCAGAGGGTGTCTGTGCCTCAGCACATGTGCAACCTATTCCCAGCACTCAGGTTTGAAAGCTCTGCTTTAGGGATTATTGCTGGGACTGACTCCATTTAAGGTTTTTATAAGTAATCTTGAAGATAAAGTGCCCAGTAAAATCTTCAAGTTCATAGATGACAGTAAGCTCCTTTGGGTAATTAAATGTCAAGCTGATAAGGATAAACTGCAGAAAAATCTTTCCTGCTGGTGTGGGTGAGGTCAGGATACAGAAGATGAACTTCACTATGGGAGTGTGAAAGTAGTAGAATAAGGAAAATATAATGTAAAATATATTTATGATGATGATGACTCTTGAA
This sequence comes from Chaetophractus vellerosus, assembly GCA_004027955.1. Lineage (NCBI taxonomy): Eukaryota > Metazoa > Chordata > Mammalia > Cingulata > Chlamyphoridae > Chaetophractus > Chaetophractus vellerosus. The sequence continues at coordinate 24,298 of PVKH010002841.1, read as the reverse complement.
CATCAGAGATGGCACGGAATAAAGATTTGAGAATTATTATATTCTATTCTCTGGAGACCTTTACCTAAAGAACTGTGGTGACAAAAACAGTTAATTCAATTCTGTGAATCATCCGAGATGCTGTTGTAAACGAAACAGAAATATCAGTAACAATTGAAACACTTTCACACATACTATCTCATTTAATTCTCAAAACAAGCCAGTGTGGCATTTTTAATGTATTTTTCAAATGAGGAAACTGAGGTTCAGGGAGTGATTTACCATTGCATCATGTCATAGGAGTCTGCAATGAGTCTTGGTTGCTGTACCTGAAGAAAGATGGAATTGAAAAATGTTCATTTCAAATAAGAACTGGGGATTTGGAGATAGGAGCTGAGGACCAAAAGATATTTCTATAAAAGAATATCCTTTAAAAAGAAGGAAGCTTTGATCTGAAAAGTGACTTGAATACTGAATGGGATATGGCTTGCATGAAGCTCTAGAATTCTACATTTAATTAGGAAATGCCATGACCCTTAAAAATGGCAGGGAAGCACTATTCAATGTGTAATGAACTCATGAAAGTTATTGTTCTCAGTAAGAACAGGACCTTGAAGACTTTATATGTAGGTGAGAAACAAAACAATGCATTAAGAGAAGATTAAGTAGATAAAGAGACAAGGATAGTCTTGGGAGGGGTGTGTGGCAGAATCTTTGCATCACGATGTTGGAGAGATGTCAGAAGCCACAGCTCACTGTGTTTTTATATAGTTGAACAGTATCTGGGAGGAAGGCTGTCCATTCCTTGTAAACAACAAAACCACTTGATTTGACCTAATAGGGAATTCATATTGTTATTTATTTATGCTGGGGGTTTTTACCCCAGAAAGAGATAAAACCCCACGTATTTAAAAATGTGGTTTACCACAATGCCCAAATAACCTCAGATTTTTAAATGTATAATGAAAACTTCATGCTTGGCCTTCTTTTTCAGATTAAAATAGAAGCAAAAACATTTTCGACGAGTTTGGTCTACACACTGGAATACTGATTTCAGTTTCTAAAATAAACCTCAACCACATATCTCTATGAAATTGAAGAAGCACTTCAATTAAAGTTTTCTGTATTCAAAGTGTATTAAAAGCCCATTGATATATGTCACAATGGGCTAAGAAATATTTTCAGGTATATAATGTAACAAGAGAATGACTGTTAATCTTTACTGTATGGATATAAGACAGGAAGTGATAAGGATATAGATAAAAATAAATTTTCCATGTTTTGTTACTGCATCCACCCTCTCAAGGTAGTATCTTTGGGTAAAAGTGACTTCAGTTCATCTTGAGGATGACTAGCCCTTGAGCACGGCCTGCACTATGGTGGTTTTGTTAAGGTTCTTGTCCATGAATCTATGGCCTTTGAAATATCTCTACAATTATTTTCAGTTTATACCCATCTTCTGAGTTTGTAGTGGAATATATTGGTCATTTTCTCCATTAAGTCTCTTGGTTGGTCCCCAGAGTGCCTGGTGCCTGGGAGTTGATTGACAGCTTTGGCAATGCCAATATGTAAACACCAGGCAAACCTAACCAGCAGTAGGGAATTAACAATATGTAAATGAAGTAATTGCACCCTGGGTTTAAATGTAAATACCCTTGGGCTTCTGGTCAAAGTCTGACTTAAATTGACTTTTTTTCTTATGTAGAGCAAGGGAGAGAATTGAAATTGGGGACACCAGTATACAATGCCTACTGAAATAAGAATGACTGGAATCCAGATGCTGAATGGGATTTATATTTGGCCTAGAATATCTGGGAGGAAGTGTGTGAAGTGGTGGAGAAGGCCACCTCAAAGGGTTAGGGTAGAAGGGACTCCATTCCCAAGATAAGAAGGCAGAAGAGTTTCCCTTTTGAACACTCAAAGGAGGAAATAGGAGGAAGAAACTATATGAATCATTTCAAAGATCAGGAACAACTGCTGTTGTTTATTAAAATATGATTACGTTTTATTATTCCATAAAATTGGGAAGTAAACAAGTGACCGATTATCACACTGTCCTAACACAACTAGTTAACATTTTTGTCAATCTCTTCCAAGGCTTTGTGTGCTTGTTTGTATGTTTGTGTATGTATTGACAATGGAATTTTCCCCTGAGCCTTTTGATCCTGGAAAACAATGAAGTTTAAGAACTCCCCCCACATGTATTCTGGAAAGTGACTTACTGCAAAAAACCAGGCTTCCTCCTATGACTTAGATAAGACTCATGCTGTCCCCTTTGTTTATCTATTTCAAGGCCAAACACAAATCCCCCATGTTCCATTTCTTTGCCTCATAAATGATTAGCTGAACTGCTTGTCCCTGACCAACTGGGACAAAATGGTTATTAACCAAATATTGCTCAAGCTTCTCACCTTCCTCCAGATGGTTGAACATAATGGGCACCTCCCAGAAAATAAGCTGATTCAGCACAAATTACTCCCAGATCTACTATCTGATCATGGCAACATTTCCCACCCACTTCCCTCCAAAACCCTTTTTGCCTCTTTTTTAAAAACTTTTTTATTTTTGAACTACTATAATAGAACAGTTACAGAATACAAACCCCATGCAGAGAGCTCCAACATACTGCTGTCCCTGCAGATACCCAGACCAACCAATTTTACCATTTTGTCCCATTTGCCATATCACTCTTCCTTTCATCTATCTATCAATCTATCTATCTGATCTCATCACCATCATTTGTCTATTTATCCATCCAGTTTCTGAACACGAGCATAGGTTGTGTACATCATGATCCTTGAGCATTTAATATTGCCATGCACATTTCCTAAGAACAAGGATATTCGCTTATGTGTAAATGCACTTATCAAATTCAAGAAATTTAACATTGATATAAAGCTTATAGTCTATATTCCAATTGTTTCATATGTCCCAATAATGTCCCTTTGGGTCTTTTCTTCTCCCTTGCTAGATGCCATCCAGGATCATGAATTGCATTTTAATGTCACAGTCTCCTTAGTTGCTCTTTCTTTTTTATTTTGTTTAATTGTGGGAATATACAAAGAATATTAACTTTCTCATTTCATCCCCTCCTAAGCATAGCATACAAAGGGGTTAAACACATTTGCAATATTGCCGTACTCTCATCACCATCTATTACCAAAACTTTCCCATCTCCCTAAACAGAAATCCTACACACATTATGCATTAACTCCCTATTTCCCCTGGCCCCTATCCATGGCAACCTGTTCTTGAATTTATTTCTCTATGAGCTTGCAGATTCTCTGATATTTTCTTTGTAGTTACCATGAGGTTTAAATTTAACATTCTAAATCTATAACAATTTTGTTTTGATATTAATTATATGTACAAATGATTCTCCTATTTCTCTCCATCCCCCCACCTATATGTACTTCTTGTCACAAATTACATGTTTATTCATTCAGTCCAACACCATTGATTTATCATTACATTTTATGCACTTGCCTTTTAGATCCTGTAGGAAGCAAAAAATGGAGTTACAAACCCAAAATACAATAGTGCTGGCATTTATGTTTACCTCTGTCGTTACCCTCACTAGAGATCTTTATTTCTTCATGAGGCTTCAATCTATTGACTAATGACCTTTTCTTTCAACCTGTAGAATGTTCTTTAGCATCTCTTGTAGGGCTGGTCTAGTGGTGACAAAATCCTTCATCTTTTTTTTTCTGGGAATGTCTTAATCTTTCCTTCATTTTTGAAAAACAGTTTTGTCAGATATAGAATTTTTGGTTGGCATTTTTTGCTTTCAACACTTTAAATATGTCATCCTACTACTGTCTTGCCTCCTTGATTTCTGATGAGAAATCACACTTATTCTTACTGAGGCTTCCTTGTACTTGACACATTGCTTCTCTCTTGCAGCTTTAAGAGTTCTCTATTTTGGCATTGACAGTTTGATTATAATATGTCACAGGGTGAGTCTATTTGGATTTATCCTGTTTGGAGTTCATTGAGCTACTTGAATGTGTATATTCATGTCTTTTCTTAAATTTGGGAAGTTATCAGCCATGTTTCCTTTGAACATTCTCTGCTTCTTTCTCTCTTTCTTCTTCTGGGACTCTCACAATGCACATATTCACAGTTTTGATGTTATTGTACAGTTTCCTCAGGTTCTGCTCACTCTTCTTTCTTTCTCTTTCTGGTCCTTAGACTAGGTGGTTTCAATTGTCTTATCTTAGAGTTCTCTGATTCTTTCTCCTCCTAATTCCAATCTACTGTTGAACCCCTCTAAATGGATTTTTAATTTCTATTACTGTGGTCTTCAATTCTTTTCATAATTTCCATCTCCCTATTGTTGTTCTCTTTGTGTTTGTCTTCCTGATTTTCTTTGGTTCTTTGCCCATGTTTTTCTTTAACTCTTTGAGCATATTTAAGACCATTTAAAAAAAAAATAAAGACTTTGCCTTGTTCTCCTCATTGATGGTTTCTAATGCTTTAAATATTCTCCTTTGTCTGGGCCATCACTTCCTGCATCTTTGTATGTTTTGTAATCTTTTTTTGAAACCTGAATATTTTGATATATTTTGAGCAGTTTTATTAAGATATATTCACATACCATAATCTATCCAAAGTATACAATTGGTAGCTGTTAGTATAATCACAGAGTTATGCATTCATCACCACAATCAATTTTAGAACATTTTCATTACTCCAAAAAGAAAAACTGCATACCCCTTAGCAGTCATCTGAAACTTAGACCCTGAGGCATCTGCTCCTTAAGCTAGTATCCAGCAATATTATGACAGAGGTTTCCTTGGTTGCAAAGAACTAACAGAAGAAGAAGTAGAAGAAGGAGAAGGAGGAGGAGGAGGAGGAGAACTGTATGTCCTACAGCCAGCAATACCTTGCCCCAGGCATTCACTTGATTGCTCTCCCACAGTGCTCTGGAGGAGAGTTCTGTGGGTTGCCTTCTACATTCAGGGCAAGTTCTGGGATAGTGAGTCCCTCAGGCCACCACCAAACAGATTGGGCCAGACATACATGCTCCTAATATGTGCATGAGGGTTATTCTCCTCTAGAACTGGAACCAGGGGTCTGCATTGGAAAAGTGGGTCAGCTCTGTGCTGAGCCTTTGAGGAGTGTGGGAGGGGACAGCCAATGGGTTATGAGTACTTATGGCTTTTAAGTAGCCTTTTGCTTAATTCAGTACTCTATTGCTGCAGCCCTTTGTTTTCTAGAGCTTTGAGAAAGGTGTTTCTGCCAGCTTTTGAGAGTTGTTCAAAGTTTCTGGTGGGGGAGGGGGGAATGGATCCCTGAAGTATCTTACTACATCTTGATCAGAATGGGCCCTTTTTGCTGAACTCTTGAAATGCTTGCAGTCCTTATGGTCAGAGTGCCCTCCCCTATTTGCAAAAGCCTCCTCCCTCTACTTCCAATAGCTCCTTTCCCTACTTTGCAATAATCCTTTTGAAAAAAGTCTCTACTTACGAGGTCTGTTTTTTTTTTTTTTTTGACAGTATGTTTTGCAATATTCCAATCAAATCGTATACATTTTTTAAATCTTGATTTTTCATCTACTACTTAGAACCTTTCCATCAACACCACATTCATATTTTCTGCCTGCTTTTAAAATGTGGACATTTCTGAGCTTCTATCTTTCACTATCTTCTTTTCTTTTTTTTTAACTGTAGCTAGTAGCCTTCTTTCTCAATTTCTCCTATCACCTAAACACTTGAAATTTACAAACCTGAGGAGGAGGTGTAGCTCAGTGGTTGAGCTCCTGCTTCCCATATGCAAGGTCCTGGGTTCAATCCCCAGTGTCTCCTAATACAAAAAACAAACAAACAAAACAACCAAATTTATATCACCAGTCCTGACTTTTATCATATGTTTCAGACTCATTTTTCTATGAACCATTTAGATGTTAATTAATCAATTAATTAATTCAGGCACTATTCATTAAAATCTTACTATGTGTCAGGTGGTCTAAAAGGTCCAAAAGGGGTCTAAAAGGCAGGGTCTTATGACCCTGGGATGTGAAATGTAGGCATTTGGAGCTTTATCCCCAACCTATGTTAGGTACCCTTATTACGCAGTCTTATAGCACTCTGTGGTTAAATCTCTTAACAGAGTTGTAGCTGACTGGTAATGACGGTGGTCATTTTGTTTGGTGCTTGTATTAATTTTCTCTTGCTGCTGTGACGAGCTACCACTAACCTAGTGGCTTAAAACCACCAAAATCATTATCTAATAGTTCCGCATATAAGAAATCCAACATGGGTCTTGCTGGGCTAAGATCAAGGTGTCAGCAGACGGTGTTCCTTCATGGAGGTTCTAGGGGAAAATCTATTTCTTTGAATTTTCCAGTTTTCAGAAATTGCCTCTTGGCTCATGGCCCCCTTGTGCCTCAGTCAAAGCCAGAAAGTTCTTCTCACACTGCCTTCTCTCTGACTCTCTCAGGATGCTTGTGACATTGGGTCCACTCACAAAATTCAGGATAATCTGCATATTTTAAGTTCAGCTGATTAGCAACTTTAGTTTCATCTGCTACCTTAATTCTCCTTTCTCGTGTAACCTGTAACATGAATTCACAAGCTTCTGGGATTAGAATGTGGGCATCTTTGGGGTGCCATTATTCTGTTTACCACAGTGCCTATCTCCCTCCCAAAGCCTGCAAATCCCATGCAAGAGAGTCTGTATTCACTCATTTTTCTTTCTTAAAACCGAAGCTTAGTTTTATTTATTGTAGCAATTGCCCAGGTAGTAAAATTCAATATCCCATCCTCCATTTCAGTACAGAGGGGTAACATGGCACATTCTTGTCAATGGTTTCTAAACAAAGTTTCCTGGGTATTTCTAGAAGAGGTTTTGCTCCCCTGGTAATGTGTCACCCCTTTCTCCCTACAACCTTACCTTTAAGGCTCAATGAAGAAAAGTCATCTTATGACCAAGGACGATAGGGATGAGTATACCAAAGTGTTTACATTAAGGTTGAGAAGTAAAAGAATGGAAAAAACCTAGGCCACTGATGAAATGTTTTGACTGCTGAATCATATCAGTGTAAGGCTTTCTTCTCCTGGACTTCTTGTACTTGAGGAAAAAGTACTCATTATATGCTTAGGCCACTATAATAGTTACTTGAAGTAAAATGCAATTTTTTAAAAAGATTTATTTTATTTATTTATACCCCTCCCCACATTGTTTGCTCTTGCTATCTGCTCTCTGTGTCTGCTCGTCTTCTCTTTAGGAGACACTGGCAACCGAACCTGGGACCTCCCACGTGGGAGAGGCACCCGATCGCTTGAGCCACCTCTGTTCCCTGTTTTGTTGTGTCTCTCATTGTGTTTTCCTCTTTATGTCTCCTTGTTACTTCATCTAGTTGAGTCATCTTGTTGTGTCAGCTCAGTGAGCCAGCCTGTCATGCCAGTTCACTGTATTGTTCTTCTCCAGGAGGTACTGGGAATCCTACCCAGGACCTCCCATGTGGTAGGCAGGAGCCCAATTGCTTGAGCCACATCTGCTTTCCCAAAATGTGATCTTGCTTAATAACCTACATGAAAGCAAGCATCTGATCTATTGTACTCCCAATGCCCAAGGCAGAGTAAGACCTACATTAGGAATGCAATAAATGTCTACTAAACTTCTTCAAAACTTTGACTTTTGGTAGCAGTTTAAAATATAACTAGAAATTAACTAGTTTAAAAAATGTGGGTGAGTAGATCATTTAAAACAAAGGGTACTTATTGATGTCCTGAGGTGGGAGTGAACTCGTTGTATTTAGGGAACTAATAGAAACTGTCATGACTGCAAAATAAACAAGAAAGAATAGAAGATTTTTAGATGGGCTTATTGAGATTAGTGGGTACAAAATTAAGCAAGACCACAGGCCATGCTAAGATTTTTTTTTTTTTTTAATTCTAAGACCATTGAGCAGTCACTGACAGGTTTTAGGCAAGATTGTGATATTTGCATTTTTGAAAACTCTTGTAAGCTGCTGTGTGGAGAAAAGTGGGTGGATCCTTTAAGAGAGATTAGGAGGGTATGGGAATTTTCTAAGTGAGAGATCATGGGAACATCAAGGGGTTTGGTGACTCGGGAAATGGAGAGAAATGGATGCATTGGGGAGAATTTTAGAAATTAACACTGCAGGATTTGGTGTTTGACCGGATATGGGGACAGAACAGGGAAGGGTCCAGGTTAACTCAGGTGTCTGGCTGTGTAAATGGGAGGACTGTGGGGTCTTTGCTTGTGGCAGCAACATCCTGGCATGGCTCTGCTGAAGATAATCTTACTAAGAATTATTTGTCTAATGTTTACCATGTATCAAATTAATAAGTGCAGGACTATTATATAAAGCTCTATGCAAATACTCCAGAGCCCAGGCTTAGGTGCAAGGGGGGACAAGTGCTGGAGATAAAGCATCCAGATGTAAAACGTGGTCTAGAGCAAGGACTAGGAAGGGCTTATGGTCCATTTTAAGGAAATGGCTTTTTCTCTATCATACTGACCGTGGGCACTGCTGTAGGAGCTGTGGACATGAAGATGAAAACCCTGCCTTCTATGCACTCATTGGCTAGTGCAGAGCTCATTTGATGCTTAGCTGGAGATGCCCTCAGCCCTCAGGGCAACCCAAGCAACCTCTAGTTACTCGAGTATGTGGCATAAGTGTATATTTTACTATGGGTGCTCTGTGGAAATTTTGCAAAACATTAGTGTTAGGAACAAGTTAGAAACATAAATAATAATGATGCTGATAAAATCATTATAAAATGTAATGATGTAATAAGGTAATATTACATAACAAAATTACTGAAGAAATGGTTTGAGTGATATTTTTTAAAGCAAGCATTCTCCATGAAGCTGGAAGAAGAAATTTTTTACCCAACTTCTGGGACCTTCAAGCCTAAAACTTCTTTAGTAATGACTTACTTTTCCAGGCAACATGACATGAAACATCTTCAATCACAGTTTAATGGTTGATGAAGTTTGAAAATACAGTTGCTAGAGAATGGCTGACAGTGCAAGGATTTGTCTCTGTGCACTTCCCCTCTGGGTAAGAGGTGGATCTGGAGCAGTGATGTAGCTTCTCATTAAGTTGAACTTGGTTGTTTCCTGAAGTGATATCATACTTTTTCAATTATTTAGTTTCTTCTCCTTCTGAAAATAAGCTACAGCTCTCTGAGTAGCTTCCAATGCTTTTTAGCAAAAGAACCATTGTTTTATATGACCTAAAACTATGTGTTTGCTTGTTGAAATCATTATTTCTTTCTAAAATTTGCTGTGAACATCAAATAGCATTATGCTTTTTATTTTTATTTTTTGGTACCTAAGCACGTCATTAAAGATCTGTATGTTTCTTTGTTTTGCTGCTCTTTCTTTTTTGCTCAAGGAAGCATCTGGAAGTCAAATGAAATGTCCACTGGTTTAATTTACTTCAAGCACACCTATTCCGTGAAACTTTCCATAATTTCCATTGGGTTTTTAATTGTGATTTGGAACCAAATTCAAGTAGATACAGGAAGCACTTGGAGTGATTGCAACAACTGAAGTTAAAACTTGGCCTAGAAGCTCATTTGGTTTACTGAATCACTGAAGGTGAAAATAAATGTGACGCTATTTAAAACATAATTAATAGCATCTCATTAATGCCTCACGTTATGATGGAAATAACGTCTAGATATGAAGAGCTAATCTCAAACAACTCCAAATCTGTGGTGTCAGCAGTTGGGAACAATGTCAAGCTCGGTTACAGCTTTTTCCAAAGCCACAAATGTATTATTACTTCTGCAAGACTCTAAGAATAAGGATTCTTCCTGAGCCTCAAAGCCCGTGTTTAACTCTCCCTGTCCTTCCTTGGGGTTCTTCAATCACAAATGGAGCTTTTATAGAATTTTAGCATTTAACACAAAAGCCATTCTTCCATTTCACAAATGTACCACTTTTAGGCTCTTATACACAATCATTATGATAGAGCTTCTAACCACATCAGCCCACTGTTATAATCAAGCTTTTTTGATAAGAGTGTTTTAAACCATCTTGACAAATGCCTATAATTATAATAGTTATCACATGGAACTCTCCGGTGTCCTCAAAGGGATTTAAGTATATGATAGAATCTTCCTGTAAAAAGAGTTTACCAGCCAGCAAATTTCCATTTTTATGCATGGAAAGTGCATTTCAGATACATAAAACCACAATAAATGCGCTCTTAACTATGTCAACCGTTGTAGTAATCAAGCCCCTTTCTTTCCAAAGTATTTAAACTATCTCATTAAGTATACTTCTAGAGGATATAATGACATTTCCCCACATAAGCAAGGAGAATGTCTTGCATTTATATTCTTTCTTATCAGACTCCAGAGTCTCAGCATTTTGGTCACTGGGATAATTAGGCCGCCCGTGCTCTTCAACCCCCTTTGCCTACCTGTCAACTCTAATGGGTGGTGAAAGATGATTTGCCAAATTGAAAAAGTTGCTGTGAGGCTGGAGAGAAGTGTAGGACAAAGTAAGCAAATTTACAACCTGTCACCCTTAAAGGCTCTGAGGAATAATTTATGAGCTCTTGAAGCCAATGTCAGTTGCATGGCCCAGAAAACATGGGCTTTTCTTATATAAGTCCTGAAACATTTATCTGGTGATTTAAAAATATGGGAAAGTTTAACCAGAATTTTCCACCAAGGCTCTTTAGCAGTTTCAGAGTGAGGCAGGGCATTCAATGTGCAGACACTTATCAGCTCTTGGCCTGGGCACACAAGTTAATTCTCAGATATGAGTCCAGTTGATCTCCCAATTGAATGTCAGAGCTTGGAGGTCAAAGAAGGTCTTTCATATGCTTTTATTCTCCTACTCGCATTTTCTATAGTAGGCAATCAGTGATGCCTGTGAGGAGAAAGAATGAGATATTTGTGTTTTGTGGAATCTCACTTATTATTTTGTTGCTTTAACTTTTTAAATCAATGTTTTACTCCATCCTCTACTAAAAATCTCCTTTAAAATATATATTTTATATATTTTATATAACCAGGAAAGAATGACTACTAGGGTTTAAATAATAAAAACAAATTTAAATTGCTTACTCATTTTTATTAAAATAATCATAGATAGTGAGAGAAAGAAGAGTTTGAGTCTTTTTCCTGTTTTTTTTCTGATGCTCTCATACTCAAAAATCAACTTAAACCCCTAAGTTTGTAACATTGTGGGTCTAGTAGAATTTAAGTCTTGTAAAGAGAGGTTGCACCTCACATCGACTCTGTTACTTTCTTTGTGTGTGCCTTTCAGAGATACACTGATTTACTGCAAAAAGCAGTGGCACAGCCATAAATCTATACGACTGCTTTGCTTTCAACAATCTGGGAAAATGGTAAATCAAAGCCAAATGAACTGGGTGGTACCAAGATGCTGATGGTGTTTGTAACAGGACACAAACATATTTTGTCATTCTGAAGAATGTGTGGGTAGTTAGCTGATATTATGGCCACTGGAAGATTGATAACTCTTCATTGAGGACTGTTTTTAATCCCATGGGAACAATCACATTGAGAAAATCAAAAGTGTCATGGAGTGGAAATAGCTTCTCTTTATTTAATTTGATGTGGTGTGGTGTCATTATGGATTGGGTAAGAATTTGTCCCTCTTCTTCAGTTAACAGAATATGCCATGCAGTTTTCTTTCTGCATTAAACACCACCCCTCCTTTTTTAAAATTTCCAGTGCACTGGTAAATTCCCACCCTGCTATTAGGTGTCTTTGGGTGGAAAAACACTGATATTTCATGCTTGGTTGCTTTAGGCACATCAACAGACATCGCTCTCAAACCTAAAAGAAGCCTGCTTTTTGGATATCTTGAGAACAAATATTGGAGAGGTGCATTTTAAATCCTTGGCACATTTCTCCTTGATGTCAATGACAAGTCTTTGCTAATGTCCATGCTATCATCCCTGCTATGCACTATCTACCCTCCATAGTCAGATTCCCTCAGCGTCTCCTCCACTTGTTTCTTGGCCTGTGTACTTTCATTAGGCTCATTTAAAGAATCAAATTTCTCTTTGTAATACTCAGAACCCTGGGCTGTCAGGGCTGCCCTAGAACTGATAGCAAAGTGTCTCACGACCATGCTGCTCGGAGGGAAATAGACAAAATAGTGTTGAGAAATTGCATGCCTCAACGTTGTTTGGCATCAGAAGCTCACTGTGATTGGAATTGAAAAGTGTGTCAGCAGTTGTCCTCATTCTGCTGCTCAGCATAGTGCTTCTGACAAGCAATGCTTCATCATAGCAGCAGATTTGAGAAGGACTTTCGCAGCACACTGTATTTCCATAAATCAAAGAGCAGGGCTGCCGAGGTCCTCTTGTTTAGGAATAAATGGAATTGAAAATGAACTGCCTAGTAATGAACACTTGGCTAAAAAAGGTTAGCAACTGGGACAGGGAGTGGGAGATGAGAGAATGAGGGTTGGGTGATTTATTAAATTGACAAGATCCCTAATTTTGCAATTTAACACCATTTCCCTTTGTTCTGCTCTCAGCAGAGTTGGAGAACAGCTGGTCAGTACCACCTGCATTAGAATCCGTCATATTCTTGAATACCATTAATAAATTTCCACTAAGTCTTTCCAGTCTTAGAAAAAGACCAATTTCTTTAATCTTTCTGAAGTGGTAAATCAAGACTCCATTTATGCTACCAGTTCAGAAATTCATAATGTTTTCTGAGGATAGTTTGCATCTTAGGCTAGAAAACAGAACAGTAACTTTCTCAACCAAATGGTGGGAAATTTACTGTCAGCATTTAAGTGGGAAAGAGAAAGATATGAATTCCAGCCACGCTGTTAGACCTTCTAAGGCAAGTCAATCCACTGGGCCCCATAAAAAACAACAACAAACAGGAATCCTACTCTACCCAAGTTATTGGAAGATGGTTACTGACAAGCTATTAAGGTCCAAAGTCACTCTGAATGGATTATCATGTTGCTCCTTAGAAAATGAATTTATAAATATATTACATTTCTACACCATTAATATGATACAACTATTAATAGGAATCAGCTTCTTTTATCTTCTGCAGCATCTATGACCCATCAAGCAACTAACTGGCCTTCCATTTGCTCCTAGTAAAATTTCCCAGGGTTTGTGGTTAGATGATAATATTTCATAGATCATTGGCCAAATTATATGCTGACTCTTCTTTGGTCAGTTATCCATCCTTGGTCCAATCAGAAATGAGATATCATGTAGTAGAGAACATCTCTGCATCTATGAAGGGGCTGCTAGGGCTCCTTTTGCAGAATGGGGCTGACAGCTAGTCAGGAACTTTGTTCAGCTAGGCTAGAAGAGTTGGCATAGATGGCTAAAAGGAGTGAGGGTACAACTTTTCTTTGCTGCCTTTCCATCTAAACATATCCTTAGGTTTATAAATGCATTTCTCCCATCGATGACCATTGCACAACTAAAAAAAAAACCTCAAATACTAATGACTGCAAATACTTGGTTACTTATATCTCTTTATGTGAATGTCATCTTGCCATTTCTGATAACCTTTGTGCCTTCTGATCATTCAGCACATCCTGATTTTGGGGCTCAATTTCTTTCACAGTAACCAACCCATTTGTTTTCTTTATCTTTTGGGATCAACTGCAGTAATTTATATTTTCCTGAAAATTCATCTTTTTCATCTGGATTTTAAATGCTTTTACATGGAGTTCTTCAGAGTCTCTGAGATCCAGAATGAACAAAAGTCAAGAGGACATGCTTGACAAAAATGATACCTATTGTGGCTATTGCTGAAATAATTCCATTCATATCAATTGTACCCTATTCATCTCATGAAGTTTGTTTTCAATATAAGATTGTGATATACAAATATAACTGTTAAGTTAATGGCAAAGCACAGAATACATAACCTTAAAAACTAAATTTAAGCCTTAAACATGTTCTATTCACGTGCTAATACATCATGAACACCTCTCCAGGTAATAAATATAGAGTTAACTCAACCTTTTTTGGAAAATTCATAATTATTACATCTATTTTGATTTGATATTTGATTTGATTTGATATTTTTTCTTTGCATGTGCCTTACTCCCACTCTTAGAGGGAGTTTGTGAAGATGAGCTGTTTGATTTGGGCCTTGATGGACAGCTGGGGTTTCATTGGGTGGAGATGGGGGTGGGGCATCTCACCGCCCCTTTGTCAGTACAGCTGGCCCCTCATGATCCCTACTGGAGCTGGATAATCCAGCCCTTTCAGAGAAGATGGCTACAATTGTTCTGCTCGATTTGAGCTTGTTGAAGCCTGGTACCATACTGTAAAAAAACTGCCCAGTTTGAATTCAATGAATCTTAAACTTTGAGAAACATCTGATTAAAGCTATCTTCTCCTCTCTAGAAAAATGTACATATGTGCTAAGCATTTTACTTTCAAATATGAAGGTTTTAATTTAATTTTAATCTCCCATGGAGGTCCCTAAGGTCTTGCCAGGATAAGAACACCTGCTCTAGGATCTGACTCAGCTCTTTCACTTTTATTTATTTAAGCTTCATTCTTTACCCTGCCCTCTTCATATTGCTCTTTTTCTCTCCTTAATTTTGCTCTGATCTTGCTCTTCCCCTATGCTACCTCTTCTCTTCTCTACTGGTAATAGTTTACAAATTGTAGATCTCTGTTTCTAATTTACTCTTAAACTGTTAACATATGGTGTTCCTTCTGTCTATTATCTAATAATCTTTAAGACATCCCCAGGAGCAGGTAGGGAATCAGGTAACTTCAGTCAAATGGCATAGAAAAGGTACAAAGGGCCCATTTGCCTCAAATGGAGATTCTCAATAAAGTTTAGTCTATAAAATAGATTATTAAATGTTGTTAGGCAGCTTGAATATTATCAGGTATTACTTGTTTCTGTCCCCAAATACCTTTTCCCCGCCTTGTTCTAGGTGTTTTCTGTTTTCTACAATGTTGGTTTGGAATAGAACGGAGATTCCACCATATGGGACATGACATCTTGAATAAAACTGGCCTGCTTGTTGTGCCCTACTTCTGAAAAATATATACCGTCAAGATGATATTTAATTCACTAAAAGGATCAGGCTTTTCTAAAGCAAGAGTATTTACATTTTAAAAATTGAGAAACAACAGGCATAAACAGTAAAGTCATCAATGGAATTTTCACAAGAGAAAGCGCCTTTAAAGTATCTCTGACTTTGAAATATATTTTGATTGTGAACTGATATGTCAAAGTTGAAAAAAAATAGGCAGAGTTAGACTTTCCAAAGTACAAGATATATGACCCTTTAAAATGAATTTGTGTGCCAATTTTTACTCAGAATCGTATGTTCCCATTAGCAACCTGCATTTGTTTCTAATTTATGTTGTTACAATATTCTAAAATGCATTTTGTCAGCACTTTTACATTAAGTTTAAAACTCACTTTTTGAAGGAGCAGTTAAGTGCTGTGTGCTTAAAATTAATTTGCATTTAACTTTTCAAAATGTTGTTTAAAGATCTTTTTGATGTTTAGGAAATCTCAAGAGAATTTTTTTGTGAGGGTTTATAATCTTTTATATAGAACATAAAGCTGTGTATCGTGATGACTAAATAAAATAAACTTTGAAAGGTCTGGATGATTCTAAAACTTAGGAGCTTTAACAAGTTGTACATTTGGCCAAGTATATTCTCCCATTTTACTTATGATTTTAACAGCCATTTCATCTCGATGATTTAATTTTATAGCAGACAGATTAGGAAGATTATGCTTCAGTGCTAAGCAATCACAGAATCACAGTGGTTTAACACAAGTTTAAAGATGGCTCTAGGTCAAGTAACTTTTCAGCATCCTTGTTTTCCAGGTGGTGGCTCAGTGGTCTGGTCTCCTTTAACCTTACAGCTCAGCCATCTCAACATTTGGTCTCTTTGCTTGCTATGAATAGGGAGAAAACTCACATCTGCTCTTCAGTGCTTTGGCCCACCTACACTCACAGCATATCGACCAGAACAGTCACGCAGACCCATATAAATGCAATAAAGCAAAGAAATGTGGGAGGCATGTGGATTATTTGGATTGCATTACTATTTCTGCTGCAAAAGCTAACTTGGAATTTGAGTTTAAGAGATAAACGGACTTGGGAGATTTACAAAAGATGATGGTGAACTAATAAGGGCTAGTTAACCCACTTATTTAGCTCATGCTGCTACTTCTTATAAGTAGCGTGCCTTAATGTGCCCTCTCTGTTATTCACAGAAATTATAGGTTCACACAAAAATCATGCATAAAACACAGAGATCCCA
This sequence comes from Chaetophractus vellerosus, assembly GCA_004027955.1. NCBI lineage: Eukaryota > Metazoa > Chordata > Mammalia > Cingulata > Chlamyphoridae > Chaetophractus > Chaetophractus vellerosus. Next base: position 8,064 of record PVKH010002841.1, on the reverse strand, counting down.
CATCCCACCCAGTTTTTAGCACCTATTTTTAACACCTTACATCAGTGTGGTATATTTGCTACAATTCATGAATGAAACTTCTTTAAACATTGTACTACTGGGCCGGCTGGATAGCCCAGTGGATAAGGGTGCCGGTATACCACATGGGAGGTCCCGGGTTTGGTTCCTGGGGACCTCTCCTAGCGGGCAGACAGCCTTGAGAAAGGCAGGCCGCCGTGGGCGGGGCAAAGCCACCGTGGGCAAGGCAAAAAGCCTCCACGGGCAGGGCGGAGCCGCCACGGGCATGGCAAAGTCACCCGTGAAACACGGAGCTGCGGCCCGCGAATCATGGAAGCCGAGCAGCCCGCAAAACATGGAGCTCTGCTGCCCGCAAAACACAGAGCAGAGCTGCCCATGAAACGGAATGGAGCCACCCACGAATGGAGCGAGCTGCCCGCGTGGAGGGCCGACTCGGCGTGTCGCCGCAGACGGGGGGAGACGAGAAGCAGACATAGAAAAACACAGAAGAATGGACACACAGCAAGAGCAAGCAGAAAGGGAGGGGGATATGTAACAAAAAAAAATAATAAACATTGTACTACTAACTATAGTCCATTGTTCACATTAGGGTTCACAATTTATGTGTTAAAGTCCTAAGTTTTTTGTTTTATCTGTTTTTATTCTAGTAGCATATATGGAGCTTATAATTCCTACTTTTAACCACATTCAAATATATAATTAATTGCTGTTCTTATGTTCACAATGTCATACTACCAACACCATCAACCATGACCAAAACTTTTCCATCATAGTTACTTTAAATGTAAATGGTTTAAATTCTCCAGTCAAAAGGCAAAGATAAGCAAAATGGATAAAAAAGCATGACCCAACTATATGCTGTTTACAAGAGATTCACCTTAAATTCAAAGACATAAGTAGGATGAAAGTGAAAGGATGGAGGCAAATATATAATACAAGTAGTAACCAAATTTGGGGTAACTATACTAATATTAGATAAAATATACTTTAAGTCAAAAACTTATGATGGGAAGCAGATGTGGCTCAAGTGATTGAGTTCCCACCTACCACATGAGTGGTCCCTGGTTTGGTTCCCAGTGCCTCCTAAAGAAGACAGCGAGATGGTGTGGTGAGCAGGCATGGCAAGTTGATGCAACAAGACACACAAGAAGAAAAGCATCATGAGAGACACAACAAAAGCAGGGAACAGAGGTGGCTCAAGTGATTAGGTGCCTCTTTCCCACATCAGAGGTCCTGGGTTCAGTTCCCAGTGCCTCCTAAAGAAACAAGGAAGATGAATAGACACAGCAAGTGCAAACAACGAGGGGGAGGGGAGAAATAAATAAAATAAAAATAAATCTTAAAAAAAACTGTTATGAGGGACAAAGATGGATATATATAATGATATAGGGGTCAATTTAACAAGAAGACATAACAATTATAAATATAAATGCACATAACAGTACAGCCCCAAAATATATGAAGACCATATTGACAGATTTGTAGGAAGAAATAGATGTTTCTACTGTGCCTTCTTTAGTACACCAAGAAGATCATTCATATAGTCCAGTTATAATGCTGTTCCATCTTACCTTCCCATTCTGGAAAGTAATTCTGAGATATTCTTAACTTATAATCACAGATAAATGTTAAGCCCTCTTGTTCAATAATTAGTGATAATGAGTAAACATTATTTCCCAGGAAATTTTCTAGGTGCTTTACAACAGCATGTAATCAATTCCTCCAGCAACAATAAGCTTAGATTTTACAATTGTACTTTATAGATGAGGAAACTAAGTCAAGGAGAGCTTAAATGAGTTAACCAAGTTCCATTAGTAATAAGCAGTAAAATTCAGAGAAAAATATAATTTTTAATGACTAGAATAAATTTTCATTTTTTTCCTTAATGGACTCTGGATATTTGCAGAACCACAGAATATAACATTTGGGAGTAGTAAAAGCCGTTCCAAGGTGCTGCGTTTAGGTTCAGCACCTTGAAACACAAGAGGATTCTCAGCCTGAAAAACAATTTGGTAGGTTTTTGAATTCTGTTCTTGAGTCAAAGTAGAAATGGCATCTGGATTTTATCTGCATATTAAATATTTCCTACCCATGGCTTGAGCTTCATTCAGGTTTTGATGACTGAATCCCCAAAATAAGCCAAAGTGAACTGGTCTTCAAAACCAAGTTGGACATTAGCTTTATTTGGTAGCCAAGGATTACAAAGGTAGCCATTATTACAAACACAACACATAGAAGCTTAATATCAATGACATACTTATTTCATCGGAGGTCAGAAACAGTTTTCTGACCAGTACAAATCCATGGACTCCATTTAAGTAACACTGAAATAGAGGAGATTATATAGGGGCAAGTGTAGAACTGAGAGACAATAGCTAGATAGCTGTTTTGCCACATTCTTGTCTTATATCTGTAGGAATTTAGATAATTCATATTTTTAATTTGAATATGTACTTGTACTTTATCATTTGGCTACAGATCCTTTTGTGTATATGCCACCAGACAGACCAATAGAGGGGAGAGTTGTGAGTAGTGCCCCCAGATCAAAACATGTATAAAAACCTTTGGGAGTAGCTATAATTATACTGATTTTATGCATGAGAAAAGACAGGGTTCAGAAAGGATAAAGAACTTGATGAAGATTACACAGAATAAGTGGCAACCCTGACAGGTTTTTTTATTTTTATTTTGGGGCATCAAAATTCTACAGAGTATTCAAAAAAATTAGTAAATCACATTTTTAATAAGAAGACATAGACTTGGCACACACTCCCCATACCTATAAAACAAAATGCAAAAAAAAAGAGACGACAGAGCCTTAGCATAACAGCATGTGGAATTATGCTTGATCAGGCCTTTAGCAGTATAAATTCTGATTGTCTTTGAAAAGGATAAAGCTGACGTAGGGTAAGATTAACTTCTTTCTTTTTTTTAAATTTTTTTATTATTTATTTATTTATTTATTTTTGAGTAACTTCTTTCTACATAGAGTGGAAACCCATTCCAGTCTCATCTATTCAAAATAAATGGGTGGTTAGATTGACAAAGCAGTGTGCCATCTGAAGAGGAGAGAAAGTGGGTCTCCTTGTGATGATGTATTAGTGTGAGCCCATCTATTTTCCAAGGAATTGAAAAGAAGTGAGGGGGGGTGTGTGTTCTGAGAGTACCACTGAGAAATAGAAGCAACGGATGGCCCAGCAGGATGCACTGCTATCCTGGTGGACTCTGTACCCTTATTTTTGGTCCTATGAGATTGTCTCTTGCCTTCTTACTTTATGGGCCCAGTAAAGTGTTACCATAATATTGGGGGCACAATACTTTTTTTCCTTTATGATCCTAACTCAAAGGCAATATTAAATATCTAGCGGTATCTGTTGGTTTGAATTTCAGTGACATCATTTACAATGAAGAACAAATCCCCAATATTCTCTGTTACATTGATAAGCTTTGATTTTTTTTTTTTTGAATTTTACAAATTGTTTTATTCTAAGACCTTTATAACTTTAGCTCTTATACTTAAGTCTTAATACTGTTTGGTTCATTTTTTGTATATAATTTTAGATAAGGCGCCCACTTCATTTTTTTGCCTATGATTATCCAGTTGTCCTGCCACCATTTATTAAAAAGGCTCTTATTTTACCATTGAATTGCCTACTCCTTTTTATTTGCTTTTTAAAAATTATTTTATTTTTACTTTTTTTAAAAAGAAACTTTAGATTCCATAAATGATAGTTTGAAAATATATGGAGATTCCCATATAACCCACAGTGTCCCCCTTCCCACTTTCCCCCATTAACAAAATCTTTCATTAGCGGTACATTCGTACAATTGATGAACACATATTGAAGCACTGTTACTAACCAGGGTCAATAATTTGCACTATAGTTTACACTTTGCACTGCACATTTTATAGGTTTTGACAAAATGTATAATGACCTCTATCTGTCATTGCAACGTCATGTAGGACAATTCCAATATCCTAAAAATGGAATGTAACACCTATTCTTCCCTCTCCCTCTCCTCAGAACCGCTGGTGACCACTGCCTTTATATTAATGTTACATCTTCCATTGCTAGAACAAGAATAAGTCCACTTTAGTCAATAGTTGTATTCTCCCCTCATGTTTGTTCATTTCTCAATCTTGAGGATTTTAGGATGGTGATGCCCACTCTGTTTCTGATTGAGAGGGGGTGATAAGCCTTAATTTTATTGCTTTGGGAAGAGGCAGGGAAGGAAAGCTGGTGTGAAAGCTTTTAGCAAAACATTCTAATAGAACTTTCTACAGTGATGGAAATATTCATCAAGCTGCACTGTCCAATACAGTAGCTACTAGCCACATAGGCAGCCACTGAGTGCTTGAAATGTGGCTGGTACAAACTGAGGAACTGCATTTTAAAAATCTACTTAATGTTAGTTAACTTAAATTTAAAAAGTCATGAGGTTTGTGTCTCCCATATTGAAAAATGCAGTATTAGAAGGCATTTTACACAGAGTCCTCAGGTCTCATAGAAGAATCCCTTTGCAAAGATACTCCAGATACCTTACACGTTTCTAGCAGCTGGAACATCAGGCAAGCTGGGATCCGCACAGCTTTTAGCCACTTAGGGCATATTTAATCTCAGTGTTGCTAGAGTGGCTCAGATCAAAGTTAGCACTACTTCTGTACCCATTGCTTTGTCTGGAAGACTCTCCTCAACACACCTGGAAAAGGTAAAATCACCCTTGGAGTCAGGACTGCTGCATGATTTTCATGGGCCCGAGGTATTTATGCTTTTGTAGGTCCTTTATTCTGAAAAAAAAAAAAAAACATTAAAAAGGATATGTCATGCCTGTTTTTGTAGAAAGCTGAATAATCTTCAACACTGTGGTAATTTATTTTTTCCTTCTGATTTTAAAAGGAATTAAAACATGTTTTGTGGACCCCTAAAGTGTCACGGGCCTTAGGCGCTCTGCCTAATGGATGTCAGCCCTGCTTAGAAGCTAATTTAGTAACTAAGAGCCAAGTTAATTGGTTGGCATTCAAATCAAAAGGCCTTGACTCATATAAAACTAAAATAAAGGTTTGACCATCATCTACATGATGCTTAATAAAGTGTTTAAATGAAAGCCCCATGTTTCATTTGTTTCTTTCCATTTTTATTAGCCATGGACAGAAAGTGTTTATGAAGAAGTTCAATTTTAAAATTTTTTAAAAGTTTTGAGAGGGGAAATTTCAAGTTGGCTTTGTTTATTACAAAATAATTGAGAGTTATTACCTCTACCTAGAAAAAGGAGACATTTTGATTGGTTAGTTGATCAAAGCTTGTTTGCTCCAGAGACACCATCACTAAGAGGTTGAGACTCATGCTCTTCAACTTGGACTTGGAGTCACCTAAGAGCCTGGTCATATCTCAGGTCATCTGTCCACCTTGGCTTGGAGAGAGAGTATGGCCAGTGGTAAAGCCTTCATCCTCCAGCCTATGATTGTGTGGGCCAGTTTGGGACCTCTGCAGCTCCCTAGCTGTGTACACGGGGGGCAGGTGCTTGCTCAGAGCCTCAATTTCTTTATATATAAATGACAGTAATGAAAGCTACTTGGTATTGTTTTGAATATTCATGAGGCAGCTCACGTACGTTAGTCGGCACGTAGTAGGCACACCATGAATGTTAGCAATACTTACAAATTGAAAGACCTTGACCATGGTTTCTCAACTCTGAACATGAGTTTTCTCATCTCTAAAGCACGGATCTCTTCAATCAGCAGATATCTATCTTGCTTGTGGCACTGAACTGCAGGAAAGCTGTGGCTACCACACAGGATAAAACCCAGGGAGTTCATAACACCTACCTGCAGAATTTGTGTGAAAATTTAATGAGACAATGTATAATTGAAATGCTTCTTTCACTTCCTGGCATAACTTATTCAGTAAACAAATGTTAATTTCCTTCTTTTCTCCTTCCTGGTTGGGAGAAGGGTCTTATTTATCTTTTCTATAAAGTCTAAATGTAATAATTTCCAGTAATTTAAAGGGATGGCTAATGTAATAAATTATTTGTTTTCTTTTTTACTTTAATCCAAATGGTATGTGTTTCTGATAGCATGATTTATCAGAACAATCACACACATTATGCTACATTATTTTGAATTAGATCTGTGCTATAGAAAAGAATGGGAAAAAAAATGACAGAAACGCTTTCTTTCTTATCATGTATAATGATGAGTATGTTTGCTGCCGATATTGGGCTCCATTAAGGACCTTGAATGACCAAGGACAGCTTTTGGCATGTCATTTATTGCAAACCATATTGCAGCACAATAGAGATCGAAAAGCCATTATAGATTGAAAAGCAGTCCTCTAGGAGACATTTAAATGAAGAGCCCTATAAATAATAAAATAGGGAACATGTTTTTTTCGTGGTTCTTCAACTCCTGCTGCCACCCTTCCACTCACTGTGCTTTGAAAGGGAGTGAAGGTTGATCCAACTAGGGCTGGCCGAGTCATGGGGCCCAAATATAATTTGATTGAGAACTGCAACAGGGAGTCAGCTCATCAAAGACAGATGATAGGACCAGGCGATGAGATAAACAGCCCCTAACCAGGGGATCAGAACCAAATTTAAGGAGGCAGGGTACTCACGAACATTTACGCAACATTGTGGATGTGCCCAACGTGGATGACCAGCATCTTGGTGGTTTTGTTAAACTTATTTATTCCTGGGGAGACCGCTGTGCAGAGTGCCACATATTAAATGGAGTTTGGGAATGCAGGAAGAGGGGAGCAGGACTGAGGTGACAATAGCAAATGGTTGAAAGGGACCTTACACTGTCACTTTCTGGACCAAGTATCATTTGAAACTTGTCTTTTGAGGTCATGTTTGGAGAGGACATCAAAGAGGTGGGTTGGTCAACTTTCAATATGTGGAGCAAAATATTAGTAGGATAGCTACTTGTAATTTATACATAATACAAATGTTTCCAGGTTTCGGGAATTGAAGAATTATTTCTTAGGTCATTTCCATCACAATTTCTTTTTTCTATTACAAACTGATTCTATACACTTCAAATGAAAATAACTGTACAGTTTGCATAGAGAAAGATTATAATACAGAGGTTTCTTTAATCTTGGACAATGATTAGACTGAATTTCCTAAATTGTTTATGCTTCCTGATCTTTTACTGAATTCCTAGAACACACATAGTTCATGTCAGCATTTTTCCTTAAGAATTTATGCATTTCTAATAGCTTGGCACCTGACAGATAAGATTAATCGTTTTGTGTGGGATGAGATAATGATGATAAGTTCAAATTTCAATCATCTTGAAAGGTTCTGGACATCTATTTTGCAAACTAATGCTAGTATTTTAAAACATACTTAATAACAAAAAAATTTATCTGGGGCATTCCAATCATTAGTATGCATTGCTGGCTGATTCTCTCACTTCTGAGAGATTAGGGCATTTATAAGAAATGAAAAAGAAAAGATAGAAGAAGAAACATAAGAAATAAGAAAGAAGCAGCCTTTACTACCGTTACCTTGTAATACATAAAATATGCCATCTCTAAGTGCAATCCATATACCTGATCCTTATAAAAAATATAGTGATATGTTTTTAACTGACACGTCCCTTTTGAAAACTTGAATCACCCACAGTTAAAGAAGTTCCAAACACATTTCAGAAAGATTGAAAAAAGTCTGTAGTAAAGACTCTTAGATTTACTCTGTAGGGTGTCTAGACAATTCCAGTTTGCCATAGTTCCAAACTTGGTCCCTCAATATTACTTTGATCTCACTTATGTTGTCTTAGACACGCTACTGAAAATGTTTGGCAATTATGTATAATTGATGAGAAAGATACGCAGACAAGCATTCAGGCCAGGTGTATACAAACCTCACTTTTAAATGTCACCTTGGCCTCCCGTTTTATCACATCTTTGTGTTCTTCTGCCTTTCACCTCATACAGCAGTTAACACCACTATAGAAATTACCATTATTTCATCCATAGATGCTCCTAGAATATGAGAGAACTACGCTCCCGACTCCCTGCAGCACAGGTTGTGAATCCC
>PVKH010002840.1:0-26184 GCA_004027955.1 Chaetophractus vellerosus | reverse complement strand
AGAGCTGGCCCACATGGTGTGCTGGCCCACGCAGAGTGCAGGTATGCACAGGAGAGCTGGCCAGTGTTGGAGAGCTGGCCCACGCGGAGTGCTGGCCTGCACAAAGAGCTGGTGCAGTAAGATGATGCAACAAAAAGAGACACAGAGGAGAGACAATAAGAGATGCAGCAAACCGGGGAGCTGAGGTGGTGCAAGAGATTGAGCACCTCTCTCCCATTCCAGGAGGTCCCAGGATCAGTTCCCGGTGCTACCTAAAGAGAAGACAAGCAGACACAGAAGAACACACAGAAAGCAGACAGCAAGCGCATAAACAACGGTGGGAGTGGGCGGGGGGGGAGGAGAGATTTTTAAGAAAATGAATTTAAATGGTTAGAGTCCTCTTCACTGGATTTACGATTTATTAACCCTCAGGCTAATGGTTATGGTTTGCAATAGGGGAATGTGTGTTCAACTTAAGAGGTAGAGCATAAACAGAAAGAGGCCATATTTAAAAAGAAAATAAAAATTCCTAAAGGAAATCTATAATAAGGACAGAAAATCCCTCTCATCAATGGAGTATATAGGTAGGTCCCTAAGAAAGCATGTAATCACACAGTCGAAGTTCAATAGCTTTTGAAAATCCATTATATTTCTAACTCTAAAAGATTTTTATTGACATGTAACATATACTTTTATATGTAAACTTAATACTGGCCAAAATTTAACTCTATCTCATGTAAACTGGCTAGATTTTACTTATGTTTACTTATGTCTCTGCATTTTTTAATTACCATGATAATTCATGTGAATCTAGAAACTAAAACACAAACAGCAAATAATAGTTTGTAGACAATTAAAAACAGACATCATCTATAAAGACAGGATGGGTCTAACATTTGTTGTATATCAAATGTAGTGCTCAACAACTCTTTTACATATGTTTACCTTAGTATGTTTTTCTCTCTGCTGATATCCAGTTTAAAAATGAGAAGAAATGAAAAAGAAAATAGAATCTTCTATTTCTGGAGGAAATTGAAATAGATATTTGTTGGTCTGTATATATATGTGTGTGTGCACATATATGTGTATATCCAGGGAAGGGGTATTGAAATAGAAGTATTAAAGGCAGGCATAATCTCTATTAATTACCAATTAACAACCCCCTGAATATAACCTATTAATAAAAAGGAACCATAGAGCTCCTTTGGATCTCCTGCTAACCTTCACGGTATTCTCTGGTTAAAGCAAATGATATTAGGATTTTACCCTAATTAGGTATTTAAGTAATTTCCTTAATGGAATTCCCTTGTCATTTTGTTTAGTGATTTACTGCAAGAGTCAGAAATATTTGTGTTTAAATCTCAGTTGCAACCTTGACAAAGTGACTTAATTTCTCTTATGTCAAATCTCTCATCTCTAAATGAGAATTTCATAGCAACTTCATAGAGTACTGAAGGTTAAATGTAATTTTGTATATAAATGCCTGGTGGACAGTCTGGCATGTTAGCATGCTCTCCAAAAATGGTTATCACTGTTGTGGTTGCTATTGTTAAAGACACACATATACACACACACATACCCGCACACACACTGTCAATCTTCAGGTCCGTAAAGCCAGGCTGAGCTCTTCTATACATATCTTTCCCAGTCTTGAAGCAGCTCATTTCAGACTGCACAGGCCACCACTCTCCGACTTACTTGCTCACTTTCAAAAACAGAATTAAAAACATTAGTAAATATCAGAAATATTTGGGGAAGAAGATATAATTAATCACCCAGTTTACTTTTATTGTGTCTACTGTGCTTAAAGGGACTGCTATGATGACAAGGTACTTGAACCTACGAAACATGTAAACACTGCCCACAATTGGTAGTCTGGCCAGATATCTGCAAATGCCCTTTCTTAAGTCCTAAAAAACATTTTCTTAAGTATATCGTCTGTTATCCATCACTAAATTTTTTAAAAATAAACTTTTTATTTTAAATTTACCTAAAAGTTGTAAAGACACTATAGAGAGTTCTTGTATACCCCTCATGCAGGTACTCATCACTAAACATTTTATATTACCATTGTGCATTTGTCAAAACTAAGAAACTGATGTTGGTGCATTACTATTAACTATACTCCAAGCTTTCTATTCCTGGATCCACTCTAAGACATCATATTGCATTGAGTTGCCATGTCTTCTCATTTTCCTTTAGTCTCGGTCTTTTTTCATGACCTTGTCCAGCTTGCAGAATATTAGCAAGTATCTGGTAAAATGTCCCCCAGTTGGAGTTTGTCTGTTATTTATCTCATGATTAGCCTGGAGTTTTGGGTTGGAGGAAGAATAAAACAGAGGTAAAATGTCCTCATCCCATCATCTAAGGGGGTACGTGAAATTCCTATGACATTACTGATGATTTTAACCTTGTTTACTTGATTAAGGTGACATTTTCCAAGTTTCTTCCGTGTAATTATTTCCCTTCCCCTACCCTGGTCTTTGGAAGCGAGGTACTAAGTCTAGCTCACTTTTAAATGGTGGGAGGGTGTGTCATTGGATTTTTCATTGATTCCAGTTTCCATATATGACTGCAATTGAATTTGATAAGTATGCCAAAATGGTGGAGCCATTGACTCATTCATGCTTTCAACAGCTATGTGTTTGCATCAGTTACATGCCAGATACCAGGCTAAGGGCTAGACATTGAAAGATGAAGCTGGACCACCCAAAGTTGCAATATTATTTATTAATCCATTCATTTATTGATTACCTACTATGTGCAAACTGTGGTGGGAAAAACAAAACAGAAATGATCCTGATCTCCTGGTGCTTTTCTCTCATGTGTTGAGTCCTGATTAATAGGGACTGTGGAAACACAATGTACCTGTTTTCCTAGCAAGCATCCTTTAAATACCTGTAGGAAGGGTTGGAATATATAAACAAGAAAGAGAAAAGCCAGTCTAACCACTAACTAGCTGTGTGACCTTGAGCAAAGCATTTATCCTCTTTAGGCTTCAGTTTTCTTATCTGCTAAGTGCAGTGGTTAAACAAGTATTTCCTAAAAACATACTATATTATAATAACTGTTTAGCTCTATAAAAATTCCATAGGAGTTAACAATTTTCCTCCTGACACGTTTCCTTAGTAAAGTTTTTAAAGCTTCTACATCAATTATAATGAGTGAGAGCACTGGAAAATCGTGTAAGTGCATTTTCCTGCAAAAGTTGGCTAAAAACACTGATTTTTTTTTCTTTATCGATTGCTTCATCTAAAATTGAATCTTTCCAACTCATTTAACAAGTTGACAACAGAGCTGTTCAGTAGAGATTAGGCCTAGATTTGGTGGAGGTAGGCATTCCATTTTGAAATCTGTCTCAGAAGTTAAATGATGTCAGTCTGTCCTCTCAAGGGCGTTGTCTATCCTTTTGCAAGTGTGTTTGTATTTATTTCTATTTGCATATACAACATTTACCCAGAGTTTTGTGCTTAGTTTCTTTTACTGTTCTTCCCTGTCTTTTGTATGTATATTATATTTATCTCCAAATTGTTAAAAAATTTATAATAGTAATAAATCAAAATAATAGCACATATTATACTCTTATTGTGAGCTAGGAAATGTCTTAACTTTTCTACACACATGTGATAGTTAAGCTAATGTGTCAACTCAACCAGGTAATGGTGCCCACTTGTTTGGTCAAGCAAGCACTGGGCAAATTGTCACACAAGGGCATTTCATGGACTTTAATCATCAGTGAGTTGATTGCATAGATGGCTGGTTACATCTATAATCAACTGAGGAGACTACTGTCAGAAAGGAGTGACATCCAATCAGTTGAAGGCCTTAAAAGGGGAAGTGTTTCAGCTTTCAGAGAGAGAATTCCCATCTCTACTTCAGCCAGCCAGTGTCTCCCAGAGAGCTTAGAAGGACAGACCCTGACTAACACAGCACAGATGTAATTTAATCCTCCCAGCATCCTGTGGTGTGAGTCACTATGATGGTGCATCGGGGGAACACAGGTTCAGGGCACAACAGAAACCTTCAGCAAATGACCTTTTTATTACTTGTGCAGTATAAAGAGTCCAGAAAAGGGAAATAATCTCTTTGTCAGTTACACAGCACGAAGAGTCCAAAAGAGCTGGGGAAGTAGTCCTGTCACGGCCAGTGTGTGTCCCAGGGTGGTCCAGACTGCTCTGGGTGGGGTGGATAGATGGCAGCTCCACATGCCTCACTTCACATTGAAGAAAGACCAATCTACACTGTTGGAGTGTGGTTTTATCCGCCTCGGGGTGAGGGGGCTGCTTGATTCCAGTTCCTGGGTTTAAAGTCTGGCTGGGCCTTTTCATTAGATCTATCTTCTCCCCCTATTTTCTATTGAATAGCACTCAATAGAAAAGGAGGTGGGGCAGTAGAAAGCTGGAGGATGGCTGCTTGGTGTGTGTTCATGACTCCCCCAGAGAAGGAGGTGGGGTCTGGGGGATGGCCACTTGAAAGGCACCTGTGATTTCCCTAACACATTCCTCTGTGATATGTGGTAATATTCTCACCATTTTACATTCCAACGCACAAAAAAGTTAAGGAAATTGCCTATGATGACAGCTAGTCATGGTGGAGCTGGTATTCTGAATACTTATTTAATCACTGTGCTCTCTGTTTCCTCCATGTAGTGTAGTTCATATTCCTATATAGAATATCTTTAGTAGCACAGATAACATTTTGTTTTTAAATGTTTCACAATACCCTTTCAAATGCCTTTTAATGCGTAAACTAATTTCACTTTAATTTACCATACTCTGGTTTGTTGGACAATTTCTGTTTTTGTTTCACCCCCCCCCAACCAAAGTAATTATTCATTCATTCAAATACTTACTGATTGTTTACCATATTTCAAGTACTATTTTAGGTGATGAGGATACGGAAAAGAACCTGCCCTCATAGAACTTATATTACAGTGGCAGAGATAGACAAATGAATAAATAATATAGTAGTAAATGTTCTAAATGGAAATAAAGTGAGAGAGTGACAAAGCATCCTATTTTTGGTAGAGTGGTGAGGGAGGATTCTCTGAAGAAGTGATATTTAAGCAGAGGGCAAAAAGAAAAGAGTGAATGCACACATGGATTTCTGAGGGAAAATCATCCCAGGCTGAAGGAATGGCAAGTGGTAAGGCCTTTTGGTGCAATTATCCTTATTACGTTTAATGAACAGCAAGGAATTTGGTGGGGCTGAAACTTGGTAAGTTGGATAAAGAGGGGTAGAAGTGGTTTTGAAATTGTAGGAAGGGCCAGAATATGGAGGAGACTTGTAGTCCATGGAGATATCTTTGGATTTCATTCAGCATAAGAAGGGAAGGTACTGGAACTCTTTGAGAATTTATTCTGAATAATTCTGACTGCTGAGTAGAGAATTGGCAGCTGGGTTACAAGAGTGGATGTAGGAGCACTAGATGCAAGGCTAATTTGATATTTCATGTGAGAGATGATAGCAGCTGAGAGGGTTTATGTAGTGCAGTTGAGGAGAAACAGCTGTAGTCTGCATACATTTTGAAGGCAATGCTGATAGGATCAGATGATGGATTAACTGTACTTTATAAAAGGAAAAAATGATTCAAGGATGCTTCTGAGGTTTTGGCCTCAGCCATGTGGTAGATAGGAGCAGAGGAGATGCGGAGGATCCAGCAAAGGAGACCATGAAGGAGCATCCGGCGGGCTAGAAAGAAAACCAGGAGAGCAGGACAGCTGTGTCAGATGCTCCCGGGATGTTGAGTAAGATGCACACAATTGATCATTGGATTTGGGTAGAGGGCGGTTATTAGTAACCTTGCAAGAGGTGGTAGAGTGAAATAAGAGAAGGTGAATAGAGTTGGTTCATGTGAGAATTGGAGCAAAGAAGGTAATGCAGCATAGACTACTCTTTTGAAGTTTTTAATTATAAAGGGGAGGGGAGAAATGAGATAGTGACTGGAAAGTGATACAGAATCCAGTGAGGATTTTGTTTTCTCATGTGTAAGACAGTAAAAACAGCAGATGTATGTACTGATGGGACCGATCCACTAGAGCAGTGGAACTTGATGCAGGAGACAGAGGGCCAGCTGCTGGAGGAGCAGTGCTCTTAAGGAGGTGAGAGCAAAGACAGAGGAGTGAGTAGGTCTGCAGGTAGAACGACAGATTTGGTGCCAAGGAGAAGCAGAAGTTCTATTCTGATTGCTTTTATTTTCTTAGTGAACTAAGATCCAAATCCATGAGCTGAAAGTGGAGGAGTATCAATGTTTGTGAAGAGAGGAGTAATTTTGAAATAGTCAATTCAAAGAACAAGAAAATGAGTGGCCTGGGCTGAATTGCTGAACAGCACTTTAGTTATGGATCATTGAACTTATTGGCTTTTTAAAAAAATTAATAGCCTTTATTCTTTAGAGAAGTTTCAGGTTTACAGAAAAATTGCATAGCAAGTACAGAGTTCTTATATCCCCCTTCTCTACCCACCCATCCCCACAGTTTCTCCTATTATTAACATCTTGCATTAGTGTGGCACATTTGTTCTAATTGATGAAACAATATTGATTCATTATTGTTAACTAAAGTCTATAGTCTAAATTAGAGTTTACTTATTTTGTTGTCCAGTTCTGACACATGCATAACATTATAGAATCATAGAGAATAGTTCCACTGCTCTAAAAATGCCCTGTTCTCCACCTAGTCATCCCTCTCTCCCATCCCCCAAGCCTCTGGCAACCACTGATCTTATTACTATCCCATAGTTTTGCTTATGTCATATTAGTTGGAATACTAAAGTATGTAGCTTTTTCAGACTGCCTTCTTAGAGTTAGCAATATGCATTTAAGAGTCTCTGTGTAACATTTATGTAATCAATGTATCCTAAAATATATATATATAAAATAAATAAAAAATTTTAAAAAAGGATTGTAAAACAACAACAAAACTCATCACCTCTCAATCTCTCTATGCTTCCCATGCTGTACATAGCTGCTATTCTGTTTTTGCTTCTCTAGTTTATTTGTATACATATTTTGTAAAAATAAAAATATATATATGCAATAAAAAAAGAGCCTTCCTTACCTCTTTGTAACTTGATAGTGCATTTCTTTTTATCACTGGAAAAATATTCCATTGTATGGATATACCATAGTTTGATTATCCATTCACCTATTGAAGGACATTTTGGTTGCTTCCAGTTTTGGCAATTATATGGATAATTGCTGAATTATGTATATTTGTGTACAGGTTTTTGTGTGGACATAAGTTTTCAATTCATTTGGGAAAATGCCTATGAGTACAATTGCTGGATCATATGGTAAACCTATGATTAGCTTTGTAAGAAACTGTCAGACTGTCTTCCAACATGGCTATACCATTTGTATTCCCATCAGCAATGCATGAGAGTACCTGTTGATCCACATCCTCAGAAGGTGTGGTCAGTGTTTTGGATTTTAGCTATTCTAATAGCCTTGTAGTGGTATCTCATTGTTTTAATTTGCCTCATATGCTTATCTGCCATCTATATATCATCCCTGGTGAGGTATCTGTTCAGATCTTTTGCCCATTTTTAACTGGGTTGCTTTTTTCCTATTGTTGAGTTTTAAGTATTCTTTATATATTTTGGCTACAATTCCTTTATTAGATATGTATTTTGTAAATATTTTCTCTGTATGGCTTATCTTTTCATTGTCTTAACAGTGTCTTCCACAGAGCAGAAGTTTTTAATTTTAATGAAGTCCAACTTACCAACTTTTTCTTTCATAGATCATGCTTTTGGTTTGTATCTAAAAGATCACCAAATCAAAGTCACCTAAATTTTCTCCTGTGCTATCTTCTATAAATTGTATAGTTTTGCATTCAGAATAGAATGCTTTTATTTTCTCAGTGAAATAAGAAGCAAGCCACTAGCTAAAACTAGGGAAGGAAGGGTAACAGTGTTCAAAAATAGAGGGGTAATTTTGAAATAGTCCATTTGAAGTACAGGAACTTTAGTTATAGACCATTGAGTTCAATGGCTTTTTACAAATACATAAAGCCTGACTTGACAGTTCTTGGGGATCTTTGTTTATAGATGAAGACACACTTTCTAATTTCAAAGAACTCAGATTCCAGGGGAATATTAGGCTGAAAGATGATGATTTTATTAATATATATTCCTTTTTATATAATTCTATTTACCATCCAAAGTTTGCCTTATTTACAAGAAAATCATAAGTGCTTCCAGAGCTGTGCTGTTCCAGTAGGTAAGGATATTAAGGAGACAAGGGAATGAGTCTAAGGTATTGGTAATATTTGATCCTTCTTTGACTGTTAAATCTTAGCTTTTGCTAATGAGAGCAATCAGTTGCTCTCCTTATATCCTTAAGTCCTTGCCCAAAAGAATGTTTCCTTTTCATTGATTTATTTTATGTTCACATAAATAAAAAATAATGGCCAATTGTTACTGCCTATATGTCAACCCAGTCCATTTGGTTGTTACCAGGCTAGGATGAAAACTCTGGAATATCAACTCAGATGGTAGTTAGCATTCTCTTTGAAGCCTTTCTTCTAAGAACCTTACGTTTTTTCATTCATCATGTTAATGCTTGAGGGTTACGGTGTCTGCCACTGTTAATAAACAATAACACCATATATTTGTATAGTGCTTCATGGTTTACAGAAGGCTTTCGTATGCTCTATCCACATGTATTATCACAGGGAGGCTTAGAAAAATTGTCTTACGTGGGCAGGATTTTAAGAATTTCCACTTTCTCTCTCCTAATCCAGTACTCTTTCTAGTACACAAACCTACTTCTTTGTAAAGGCATAACTGTGCACTTAGAGAAATGTGTTTTTAAAAAGAATTTGGAGTCATGGTTCTTGTTATAATTTAGGATTCCTGGGAAACAGATTGAAACTTTCCATTCTGTGTGCAGGAATTTTATTGGGGATGTCCTTAGGATCAACAGCTGTGAAGGGTGAGGAAAGTAAGCGTGGGCAGAGGGAGAATATGAGCTGTGATGCATTTGAAACAGAGGACTCCAAAAGTGAGCTTTGGATCTGGAATGGCTCTTTAGAGTTGTCCCAATTGAGACAAGGGTCACTGGATTTAGATAAGGCTGTTTCCTAGGAGGGGGCAAAACCTTGAGTGAGGTAGCTTCTTTTCTGGAGGGAGACTCAGCCGTGAGCTGTCAGCAGAGCCAACTCTTCCAGCACTTGGGGGAATGAGTACCTCACTCCTTACATGGACCTGTGTGGGCATTTCAGTTCTGAAAGCACAGTCTATGCAACTCAGCACCTGATTTTTAAACTTAAATTTTGAAATACTTTTAAATTTAAAGGACACTTACAAAAATAATACAAACCCCGTAGAGAAAATTCTACCCCTATCCCCCTTTGATAAACAGATCACGAATTTTAACATTTTGTCACATTTGCCATAACATTCTCTCTATTCATCTAGCTATCTCTATGTGTGTCTATCTATATATAAATCTATTTTCTGAACATTTGAGTGTAGATTGTACACTTGTACACTTAATACTGCCATGTACATTTCCTAAGAGCAAGGATATTCACTTATGTAACAACCTTAAGTACAGTTAAAAAGTTCAAGAAATGTAACATTGATATAAAGCTTACAGTCCATATTCCAATTTTTCATATGACCCAATAATGCCGCTTTTAGCCTTTTCTCCTCCTTGCTAGATCCCATCCAGGGTCATGTACTGCATTTAATTGCCATTGTCTCTTTAGTTGCTTTTTTTCAATTGTAGGAATATATGTACAACAGAAACTTTCCCATATCAACCACTCTCAAGCATACCATTCAATGCGATTGATCCTCTTAATCATATTATGGAGCCCTGGCCCCTCCTATTACTAAAACTTTCCTATCTCCCCAAACAGAAACCCTATACCCATTATGCATTTATTCCCCATTTGCCTGCCCCGACCCCTGGCAACCTGTAACTCTAATTTTTGTCTCTATGAGCTTCCATATTCTTCTTTTAGCTACCATGGGGTTTAAATTTAACATTCAAAATCTATAGCAATATCCTTTGATTTTATACCAACTTCACTTCAATAGAATACACAAACTATGTTCCTATACCCCTTGCACACCTATCTTTATGTAGTTCTTGTAATGATTTACATGTGTATACATTGTGATCCAAGACCACTGAATATCACTATATTTTATGCATTTGCATTTTGAATACTGTAGGAAGTAAAAAAAATTGGAGTTACAAACCAAAAATACAGTAGAACTGGCATTTATAGTTGCCCATGTTGTTATCTCCTCAGAGATATTTCTTTCTTTTTTTTTTTTAAAGATTTTTTTTATTTATTACATTCCCCCCCCCTTCTGCTTGCTCTTGCTGTGTGTCCATTCTTGTGTTCCTCTCTGTCCGCTTTGTCTCCCCCCGTTGCAGCGACGCGCCAAGACCAGTCACCGCGCAGGCGGCTTTGCCCCACTTGTGGGCGGCTTCTGCTTCCATTCACAGCCGGCTCCACTTCAGTTCGCGGGTGGCTGGCTGCGCTCCGTTCGCGGGCAACCTGCCCTGCCCATGGTGGCTTTTCCCTGTCCGTGGCAGCTTTTTGCCCTGCCCATGGCGGCTCTGCCCGCCCATGGTGGCTTGCCCTTCTCAAGGCGGTCTGCCCGCTAGGAGAGGTCCCCAGGAACTGAACCCGGGGTCTTCCATGTGGTATACCAGCGCCCTACCCACTGGGCTATACGGCCGGCCCCGATATTTATTTCTTAATGCAGCATTGATCTATGTCTATTGTCCTTTCCTTTCAACCTGCAAGACTCTCTTTAACATCTTTTGTAAGGGCCTGTCTACTGGTGATGAAATTCCTAAGCCTTTGTTTGTCTGAGAATGTCTTAATCTCTCCTTTATTTTTGCAGGATAGTTTTAACAGATATAGAATTCTTGGTTGGCAAATTTTTGTCTTCAGGACTTTAAATATGTCATTCTCCTTCCTTCTTGCTTCCATGGTTTCAAATGAGGAATCAGCACCTACTCTTAGTGAGGCTTCCATCTACATGACACATTGCTTCTCTCTTGCAGCTTTCAGAATTCTCTCCTTATTTTTAGCATTTGACAATTTGATTATAATATAACACATTGTGCGTCCATTTGGGTTTATTCTGTTTGGAGCTCATTGAGCTTCTCAGATGTGAATATTCATGTCTTTTGTTGATTCTCAACAATATGAAAATTTCTTCCAGATATTCATCCAACTTATTGGGAAAGATATTGAACTAAACAGAATCAAGTTCAGAAACATGCATTAAACTGAAAATAACCTCTTTGAAAGTTGATTTAGGGTTTTTACAGTTCATACCATTGGAAAGCACTCTTTCTCAATAACCAGTAGTTTTTCTGAATCACTGATTCACTGCCACACTCATGAAGTCATGATAAGTAGGGTTAGGTTGTTAAACATTAGGACTGTATTTGCTTGAGACTACTCTGTTTTACATCTCTACTATGGCAGATGTCTCACTCCTTTTCCTTTTAGAAAGAGATTTGGGGCCCCTACAGGAGATTTTAGGAACTCTGTCATTAATTCTCCTCATGTATCCATTCAACTCAAAAATTTAGAGCTGGGTGACTGAATATGCTCCCAGCATCTAACTGTTGCGACCTTGTCCCTTCACCATACAGTATAATGGATTGTATGATGAAGTTGTGATAAAGATTTGGACAGGGTTTCTAATCATCATTTGAAGTATTTAACCAAGTTTTGGGTATATTTATGAATCTTTACTTTTGAATGCTTAATATTTCATGTTGATATTCACATTTATTTGGCTGGCTGGGCCATGTAGCCAAAATTCCAAAGTCACAGTCAAATATTAGTTATCTTGTTCCCAAATACTAGAGTACTGTAAATTGTCAATAATAGGTCTACCCTATACTTAAGAATTTTGCAAATATTACCTTCCTGATAGATGTACCTGGAATAAATTTACACTGTTTTCCAGTGCTCATTGTCAAGTGCATTCTAAACCTTCACAGTTATATGTCTATCACATTTAACACTGGGAATGGAATCTGAGGAATTATATAAACCATGTTGTTGTACTAGAATATTGTTGCATGTGATATTAGGAATCTTCATGGAAGTGGAATTCCCTCTATCAAAAAGAGTCACATTGTTGGTAAGCTTTCATATTAAGTTGGCAGATCACATTTCATAGAATCATTTGATGTGGACCTTGGGTTCCTACTATATATTAGAAGAGAGTGATTTTTATGCCTTCTGTCCCTACTTTCTCCTGGTTACCACTTAGAATACATGAATTAAAGTCATCAGAAGTGGGAAAAAAGAAAATCTATATCATTACAAATATCATAGACTTGAGTGGGTTGCATTTTCCATCTAATGCTATCTTTTTCAGAAGACTAAGTTTTAAAATCCCCTTTTTTTTCTGGATTTCTTTCCTTATTTCTCCTTTTCCTTTTATCATGCCCTGTATGCAGATGATTTGGGAAGAGAAAAGGGAAAGGATCTATTCCTAATGAACTCTTAGTTTCTGCAGTATTGGGTCTGGTTTTGGATGGAAGCCTGGGGAGTTACAGCATTCCCTTTACTCCTGCATCTTTCTGTTCTTAAGGCCTGAGAATATTTTCCCCCATGTTTTACCTCTAACAACATTCTGTCTCAGAACCCCCTTTTAGGTATTTTAGGTGTTTTCAACTGCCTTTCAGACATTTATAAGTGGTCCTTATCACCCATCACCACAAGGACCACTTAATTTCATTTTATTTTCCAAGTCCCTTTCTGCTGCCTTCTTGGTTCTGCTACCTCAGCAGGACACAAGTGCACTGTGGTGTTAGGCAAATGTGTGAGAAGGTAACACGCTGAACAACGGGGAGTCTTCCTTGCTCCTTTATCCTCTCACCGTCTAATTAATCGTTAAATTGATTCTTTGACTTTGAAATCTCTCCAATATATCTTTCTCTTCTTATCTTTACTGCCACTATTTTATTCCAGACTTTCACCATTGCTTATCTCAGTTACTAAGGAGCAGCCTAACTCACCTTCCTGCTGATCATCTTGTCTGCCATCATTTATCTTCTGCATTGCTGCAAATGATTTTTTAAAATGTAAATTTGAAGCCATCATCTTCTGTTACAACCTTTTTGTGTCTGCCATCCTTTTGAGAATAAAGTCTCAACTCCTTAGCATAAAAAACCAAGCCTGTGGCCTCAGCCTCAGTTGTCTCAATCTGCACATGCCAACATTCCTAATTCAGCTTTTTTTGACTTGGTTTCTTTGAAGCTAAGGATAGTCTAAGACTTAGGCCATTACCTTGATCTGTAAATCTCTTATCCTTTCAAATTACCTTATCTTCTCTGAAAAGACAACTTCTCTTGGAATTGTGTCTTGCTCTGGGAAATGAAATGCACAATTCTTCTGGGTCCTAAACACGCTTGGTTCATTTCTATAAAAATTCCTATCACACTGTATATAATCAGTATGGTGCTTTTAAGTTTTCCCCTTCCCCCACTGTGAACTCCTTGGTGGAAGTCAGCACCTTTCTTACTCAGAATTGTATGCCCAGCTCCTAGAACTGGAATTATCCCTGGCACTAGAAAGTCCTGAAAAATTGTTTGCTGAATGATTAAGGGAATGACTACAAACCTGAAATATATTTCAACTCAATCCCTTGTATGTATACAGTACACATTCCCAAATTAAATGAAAATGAATACTATGAGGACCTATTTAAGATTAGAAATAGCTTAAGCATTTAAGAAGACTAAAACAAATGAGTTGCATGTTCTTAAGGTTTCCTTCCTAGGTAGTGTGCTGTGATGATAAAAATCAGAATTTGATCTCTAATTTGACAGCTGAATTTGTGAGAAATATGCTTGATAGTAGAAAGCATACCTCAAAAATCTTATCCATGCAAGGAATGAAATGAAAACCACATCGTTTACTTTTATTTTGTGCGTGACATTTAGAATTAACTATGGTTATGGACCCGGTTGAGCTCCAGCTAGGAAGTCTGAACTCTAGGATCAATTTTAATCACAAGAACCAGGGGTTGTGAAAACTTTGACGGGCCAAGGGCGTGATGTGATGAGGTATGAAGTTCTTAGGGTGTAATGTTTCCTTTTGAATGCTAATATGCCTATTAGTTTCCCCTTGCTGGGTCCCTGTGAGCAGTGGGGCAGATAATGACAGGTTGTTGTAAAATGGACCTGTGACCCACAGGGAAAAACAATTAGATTGAAAAATTGCCAACTCATTATTTTTAATTATTATCAGCCATCAAGTAAGAATTTTAGTTGCCCTGAAAACAATGACCGATGTGAAACTAATGAGGTAACATGGAAAGATTCCATGTGTCCCCTACCAACCTCCCTTAGGGCTTTCCTTCCTTCCTCTAGCAACCTCCCTTCCCTCCTTCGTTTTTTATTTTATTCTCTTCTTATCATCCCTTTGGCTCATGAAAATTGTTAATACTATGTATAAGAAAGTAGGTAATATTTTCTTTTTCTAGATATCAGTATTCCCTGATATCAACAAAGCAGCTGTTTATAGGAAACTCAGAGGAGGTTCTTTTTCATACTCAGTTTGGTTGATAGAAAACTAGCAAGTACTTGACATAATATGTACTGGTTACATTGATAAATCGAAAATTGATGCTAAAGTAAATTTCACGTTTTTAAAAGTGACTATGTGAACAGGGTTAACATAAAATGCATTGATTCTAAGATTATTTTCTATATTTTTGATACCCTATTGTTTACTGTCCTTTCCTGTTGATGACTTTTTAACCCTGAGGTTGTATTTATTGTTCTCTTAAGAAAGTGACAACCTTTTTATTTGGCCTCAGTAGAGCCTCTTTAATTATAATTATATAATTATAATTTACACATATATATTATACATGCATGCACACACACGGAGAGAGAGGGTGGGAGTTGAAAAACTAATCTTTGCAAATCCCTGCAGTTTCTGAGAGGCTTTTCTGTAAGGTTTCACACCTTCATTTTTAATGATCCTATTTAAGATAGTTTTGTTTGTGATTTGAGTAAATAAATGGTTCCATTTATCTGTGGTTCTGTTTTAACAGGAATTATAACAGCAAAAGTGCCAAGTAATTAAATCCTTTTGCTTTTAAAAAGCTGAGCCCTCAGCCCTCTTTCCACAGTGATACCTTGTGGAACACATCACAGTGCCTTATAGGAAATGACTTAGCTGCTGTGGGTTTTTTCCCTTTTTCTAAATGCTGTTATCAGTTTCACATGGACTGAATGTCAAAGGCGGCTCTTTCTGCTTTTGTTACTGAGGGCCTCTGTTTACATCATGAAGGAGCCAGCTGTGTCCTCCTCATCTTGTAAGTTTGGGTGATCCTTTAATTTGCATGCTTTAGTTTAAGCTCTTGCCTTTAGGGGCTTGGCAACACATATCTGCAATAATAAAAGTTCTCATGTATGGTCTACTAAAATTGGCTTGAGGCCTTATGAATGGCCAATAAATGTTGATGTAGAAATAGGAGTCAAAATTGCTGAATTTAATAAGACTTAGAGGGGTAAATATAGGATGGATTTGCAGATATTATGTACTCTAGGGCATCATCTTATTTAATAACTCAGAGAGTAGTTACAATGGTCTCCTCTTTACATAGGATCTTCATCTACTATATTGTAAAAGAATCAAGGTCAAGATAAGCTCATTGAGTAATCAAAATAATCAAAAGTATCTGTGATTATGATTTTTCATGAATATAGTTATTTACCAAGGATTATTGACCATTAGCACAAATGGCATGAGAATACCTATTGTAGCAAAAGCTACTAAATAACATCAAACTTTAGCCAGAGTGGAAAGCAATGTTTAATAAAGACTATATCAATAATCCCAGGGAAACACCTTTGAATAGCTTGGGCTTCTAGTATAATGAACTCTTCACACCTCAAGTGAGAGCATGGGTTTTATGTTCAATTTATATCAACTGTCAATCAGTTCTTCAGTTTAACATTGGAAATCTGAATGCACGTACATTAATAGCAAAACAAGTCATGTGACCCTCAGAATAATTCTGATTAATGTCTGACATACTTTTGTCACCTCCACTTTCCCAATAATGATTAGCGTCTGCTCACAAGTTATAGTTACATATCTTTATAAGGTAACCAACAGTAAGTTTAATTCCAAGATGCCCTAAACTGCAGACCAGGTTGTAACAAGCTTGTCACCAGTTTCAGTAAGCCTAATTCACAGTCTATGGCACCCTCAAGAGCTTGCCTATTGGAAAGGGAGGGCAGTAGGGAGCCTTTAAAAGTGGTCCCACTCGTGCAAAATATGTTCTTGTAAATATGTCTCACTCTGCTCCCAATTTTCTGTCCCACAGTCCTGCTTCCTTATCCAGGCCTGGAATGGTTTACCTTGCCTTCTTCCTGGCCTGTTCATACCTTTGCCCAGTTCTGTAGCTCTATGTACTGGATTTTGGATCCCATCCTCACCCCTTGGTGAGTATGTCACCTATTTCTGACTTCAGTTTTCTGAGCTCCATGTTGAAAGCTAGAAGAGATGCTCTCCTTCTGTATGGCCCATGTTAGATGAGAAGTAGGAATAGTTCAGAACAGGAACTCTTGAGTAAGAGAAACCTGGGATGGAATCTGAATTTTTCCTGTTAGTAGTTGTGAGGCATGTCACCTAATTTTGATGGGATCTATTTCCTCATTTTAAAAATAGGAATAATGATATCCACCTGTATTAGGGTTCTCTAAAGAAACAAAATCAACAGGAGATATCTGTAAATAGTATGAGATTTTATAAAATTCTCTCACATGACTGTGGGAATGCACAAGTCCAGATTCTGCAGGCAGGTTGCAAACCAGGGGATCTGATGAAAGTCTGATGAAGGTTCTTTATGAGTTCCTAGGAGACATTGGTTATCCAAAGACGAGCTGGGAAATTCTCTCTGACTGCTGAAATCACTTCCCCTTTTAAGGCATTCAACTGATTGGATAAAGCATCACTCATTGCTGATGGCAATCTCCCTGGTTGATTATAGATGTAGTTATCCATCTATGGAGTAAACTCACTGATGACAAAAGTCCATAAATGTCCTTGTATTACAATTATCCTAGTGCTTGCCTGACCAAACAACTCGGCTCAATTACCTGGCCAAGTTGACATATTAGCCTAACCATCACAGTCCATCCCTTGCCAACTTGGCAACCATACACAATACCTTAAACCATATTTAATCTCTAAGTAAAATCAAGAACACACATACATATATATATTTCCACCTAAGAATATTCAACTGTCTTGCATGCAACTGTAAATGCATTAATTCCTTACAGAATAGTGTGCAAGTCCTGGGGTAATATTCACTCTTAAACTTGACATCCTTAAATATTATGACATGAAACTAATACAACTTGTCATATCATAAGGGAAAGGGTTAGGGAGGAAAACAAAGATATTCATTTTATGTACATATACAATCATACTCATAACAAAACAAGGAAGAAAGATTCGAGATCATTACAGTCCTTGTTTCTGTAACTGGTCATTTGGTGAAGTCCATATTTATTACTACCTTCTTCCACTACCCATTCCATGTCGCTGAGCCCATGCATAACTTCCATTCCTACATCCATGGCCACTTGGTTCATGAGCCCATTGGGCAATGACAGGAGTGGCTGGGGAAAGAGGCTGAGCATTAGCCACAGATCGGGTCATCTTATCCAGTTGATTATTAAAATCTTCCTCTGCTGAGGTCACTCTTTGGTGAGCATTCATGTGGGAAACAAATATTTTCATGTTTTTTGCCCAGTCAGAAGAGTCTGTCTGTATAGCTCTTCCCCAGACCTCTTTGTCACCAATTTTCCAATCATGTTCCTTCCAAGTCCCTGACCATCCAGCCAAACCATTGGCAACAGTCCATTAATTAGTGTACAAACACACCTCTAGCCATTTCTTTTTCCGAGAAAAATGAACAACCAGGTGCACTGCTCAAAGTTCTGCCCACTGGGAGGCTTTGCCCTCACCACTGTCCTTCAGGGATGTAACAGAAAGGGGCTGCAGTGCTGCAGCTGTCCACTTTTGGGTGGTACCTGCATAGCATGCAGAGCCATGTGTAAACCAGGCCCGAGTTTTCTCATCCTCAGTTAACTGATTGTAAGGAACTCCCCAAGAGGTCAAAGCTGTGGGCTGGGAAAGAGAAAGTAACTTGGCAGGGGTGGTGACCATGGGCATTTGGGCTACTTCCTCATGTAACTTACTTGTGCCTTCAGGATCCGCTACAGACCTATCTCGTATATACCACTTCCCCTTTATTATGGAGTGCTGCTGTGCATGCCAACTTTATGGTTTGGTAGAACATACAATACCCAGCTCATGATAGGCAACTCAGGTCTCATGGTAACTTGATGGCTGATGGTTAAGCATTTAGTCTCTACTAAGGCCCAGTAGCAGGCCAAAAGCTGTTTCTCAAAAGGGGAGTAGTTATCTGCAGAGGATAGCAGGGCTTTGCTCCAAAATCCTAAGTGTCTGCATTATGATTTTCCTATAGGGGCCTGCCAATGGCTCCAGACAGCATCTCTATTAGTCACTGACACTGCCACCACCATTGAATCTGCTGGATCATATGGCCCAAGTGGTAGTGCAGCTTGCACAGCAGCGTGGACCTGTCACAGAGCCTCCTCTTGTTCCGGTCCCCCAACAAAACTAGCAGCTTTTTTGGTCACTTGGTAAATAGGCTGGAATAGTATATCCAGATGAGGAATGTGTTGTCTCCAAAATTCAAAGAGACCAACTAAGCATTGTGCCTCTTTTTGGTCATAGGAAGGGCCAGATGCAACAGCTTATCCTTCACTTTAGAAGGGATATCTTGACATGTCCCATACCACTGGACACGTAGAAATTTCACCAAGGCAGAAGGCCCCTGTATTTTTGTTGAATTTTTCTCCCATCCTCTCTCACTCAAATGACTTACCTATAAGTTTAGAGTGTTTGCTACTTCTTGCTCACTAGTTCCTATCAACATGATATCATCAATATAATTAACTAGTGTGATGTCTTGTGGGAAGTAGAGATGATCAAGTTCCCTGCGGACAATATTATGCCATAAGACTGGGGAGTTGATATACTCCTGAGGCAGGACCATGAATATATATTTCTGGCCTTACCAGCTGAAAGCAAACTGTTTTCTGATGGTCCCTACTAATGGCAATTGAGAAGAAAGGATTTGCCAAATCAATAGCTGCATACCAGGATGTGTTGATTTGCTCAAGCATTGATACCACATCTGGGACAGCAGCTGTGATTGGAGTCACCACCTGGTTAAGTTTATGATAATCTACTGTCATCTTCCAATATCCATCTGTTTTCTGCACAGGACAAACCGGAGAGTTGAAGGGGGATGTGGTGAGAGTTACCACCCCTGTATCCTTCAGATACTGGATGGTGGCACTAATCTCTGCAATCCCTCCAGGAATCCAGTATTGCTTTTGATTTACTATTTTGCTAGGCAGGAGCAGTTCTAGTGGCTTCCACTTGGCCTTTCCTACCATAATAGCCCTTACTCCACAAGTCAGGTATCCAATGTGGGGATTCTTCCAGTTACTGAGGACATCTATTCCAATTATGCATTCTGGTACTGGAGAAATAACCACAGAATGGGTCTGGGGACCCACTGTACCCTCTGTGAGATGGACCTGAGCTAAAACTCCATCAATCACCTGTCCTCCATAAGCCCCTACTCTGACTGGCAGACCACAGTCACATTTTGGGTCTCCTGGAATTAATTCTGAGTCAGTGTCTAATAATCCCTGAAATGTCTGATCATTTCCTTTTCCCCAATGCACAGTTACTCTGGTAAAAGTCTGTAAGCCTCCTTGGAGAAAGCTGGGAGGAAGATTAACAGTATAAATTTTTGGCTGTTTAACAGGATCCTTCTTCAAAGGGACTGGCCTTCTCCTCATTCAAGGGGCTCTGGGTCTGTAACTCTCTCAAGTCTGGGAATTGATTAAGGGGCCATGATCTTTTGTGTCTGTAATTTGAGTTAGGGTTTTGTTTTCTTGATGTAGAACACCTCTGCTTATACAGATCCAGAAAAAATTTAGTGGACTGCCCATCTATTTCACTTCTAGGCACCCCATGATCTATTAGGCAATGCCATTACTCTATGGGACTCAGACTATTTTAATTACTGCTTTGAATCTGCCTTTCATTGTGGTAGCCACGCCCACCTTGTCTTTGGTGATTAATTACTGATACTTGACTTTTACCAGCCGGAGATCCGATCATCCCCATAATGTTTAGGGATTCTAATTCCATTACAGTCCTCTCTACAGTAATATCTGGACTATAGAAGATAGTAACCCCAGAGCTCTTCAGAGAAGATGGGGTTAGTCTTACAAATTTATTCCTCACAGTCCTGGTTAAAGTTGTATCCTCTAGAGATTCCTGGGGTGGGTGGGCAGGTCTTAAATGGTAAATCCATTCTAACATTTCAATCTCTCTAAGCCTTTGAATTCCCTCTTCTACTGTATACCAGGGAAAATTGGGCATCGTATCCTCAGACATGCTAGGCCATCTTTTGGTCCATGTTTCAGTCAGCCACCCAAACTGTTACAGCCCTTTTTTTTTCTTTTAAAGATTTTTTTTAAAAAATTTATTACATATCCCCCCCCCTTTCTGCTTGCTCTTGCTGTGTGTCCATTCTTCTGTGTTTTTCCATGTCTGCTTCCTGTCTCCCCCCCGTTACAGCCCTTTCTAACCCCTTGAGATACAGCATTGAATCTAGAATTTCTGCTTAGTGAGCCCAAATCAATAAATTCAGCCTGATCCAACTTTATATTCCTTCTACCATTATCCGATACCTTTAGTGTCCATTCCCACACCTATTCCTGTGATTTCTGTCTATATAAGTTGGAAAACTCATGCAGTGCTTTTAGATTATAGAGTACTTCCTCATGAGTCACACTTTGTATTTTACCTTTGGGGGCTTGTGATTTGAGTCTAGTTACAGGTCTGGAAGAGAAGAGGGGTGGTGGGGGTGGGTAAGGAGAAGGATTAGAAATGCCTTGCAAGCTACTGACCTCACAGCATTCCTTTGCATTTTCATCTGGTAAGACAGGATTAATCTTTTCATGCAGGGGTTGGAAGGTAGATTCCTCAGGGCAGGGTGGAGTTTGGGCAGTGCGAGCTAGAGTTTGGCTGGTACCTGCCTCAGGACTGGGAGGAGGTCCAGACACCCTGGGGCAGGCCAGAGGCTGGGCAGTGCAGGCTTTAGTTTGACTGGTACCTGCCTAAGGGCTGGGAAGAGGTCCAGACTCCCTGGGGTAGGCTAGAGGCTGGGTGATACAAGGCTGACAAAGTGTGGTCTCCACATGGCAGGCCATCACAGGTTTTTCTGGCAAAGTCTCAGCTGAATTTAGGGTTCCAATGTTCCCTCTGATATCATCATCATCATGTAGAAACATTGGCTGTCCAAAACCATCACACCGCCCTTCAGAATTATAAGAAAGATTAAATTAGATATTTACATTAATTTAATTTTTCTTCTTTTCCTATTCTTCCTCTGTGGCCGTTTGATATTATTTATGAATTCCAAAGAGAGATATTGATTATGTTTGTAAACTGGTCTGTTCCTCTGGGCTCAGTGATACCTTTTGATTGTTTTAAATTCAAAGGCTTTGCATTTACTTGACTATGTTAAGATTAAGGCTTTGATTTGACCACATCATTAGGGCATGCAGGGTTGAGTTCTTGCCCCCTTGGTGTGCTATATAAATGGACACTCACTTAAAGAGAACACATAGTAGAAGACACGGAAGAAAGGGAGCACTCCATAGACATGGCAGAGGAAAGAACTTTGGTCCTGGGCCCCAAGAGAGAGCTGAGCCATTTGTCTGATAGTTTGCAGTTGAAGAGACCAGAGCCCTGAGCAGCTGAGAATAGCCTGGAAAGAAACAAGCCCTCCAGCCTACAGCTGAGATTGGAAGTAGCTGGGCCCATGGAGCCTTAAATGGAAGAAGGAAGGAAAGACCAGGAGAGATCACCTGCCATCTTGCTTCAACACGGGACAACAGAGTTTGGTGAGGAAGTAACCTTGAATTGGACTCTTTAGGGCCTTGTAACTGTAAGGTTTTACCTCAAATAAATACCCTTTATAAAAGCAAACAGATTTCTGGTACTTTGCATCAACACCCCTTTGGCTGACTAATACACCCTCCTCCTCCTCTCCCTCTCTCCCTCCCAGTCTTCTTTGGTCCTCCTTT
The DNA here is from genome assembly GCA_004027955.1 of Chaetophractus vellerosus. NCBI lineage: Eukaryota > Metazoa > Chordata > Mammalia > Cingulata > Chlamyphoridae > Chaetophractus > Chaetophractus vellerosus. The sequence goes on along the minus strand of PVKH010002840.1, from coordinate 3,980 downwards.
CCCTCCCTTCTCCCCCTTCCCCTTCTCTTCTTATTCCTTCTTCTTCTTTTGATATCATCATTATTGTCATTTTCCTATTCCCCCAGAAGATTAGTTACACCCATTCCTAAATTTTTCATATTAATTCCCTCATGGATATACAGTATAAGCCCTGTAACATGACTGTAGATGATGTATTTTTAAATATGATGTGGGTCAGAATATGTTCCCCAAAGTGTATGTTTAGAAACAGTCTGTTCTGGGGTGGCTTGCTTTTCCAGAGGTGGAGGTAGGGTTCACTAATATAAGAAAACAAGGGAGTTCAGCCACTCCCTTCTCCTCCCATTTCTGCTTTTCTGAACTCCCAAGCTTAGGTTCAGGCCTGCTGCACTTGGGATGAATGCTCCTAAGTCAGTCTGGCAGGAAATAGTTTTAAGTCTGGGAACACAAGAGTTTTGCATTTTTAGTGACCTCAGATTCTCATCCATTGTGAATTAATTGACCTCATCACAATTCAGGCACAACTCTAAGGTTGCACCAGAATAAAATTTGCTTCGGATATCACTGAGAGGGACCCTGCCTCTCTGAATTTACCTAGGAATTGGTCTCCAGGGGTTTGTTGTCTTTCTTCGATGAATTAATTAACTCACTTGAGGAAATTATTCTGATTTTCTTTTGCATTATCCACTCTGATATTTGGAAAACATTTTTCAAGTTTTTTTTTTTAATACTCTAGGCACCTTCCATTTAATAACGTTTAAAAATGATTGGGTCTATTCAATCCCTTATCTAGGGTACCTGACCTTAGCCTGTTCCCTAACCTGGTTTATTATTATGTGGTGAAATAAGTATTTTAGAAATTATATTTTGATTTATTTCCTTTAGTGCACATATAATTTAGAAATTTCTTACAAATAAAAAAGCATACTTGTGGATTGGTTGCTAGAAGATTTTGAATTTGCTGAAGATGAATAGTGTTAATTTATGTACTGTTTGGCATAAATTTGCATAATGAGTTCAAGTAGTCCCAACTTCAAGTACAGAAAACAAAATTAATTAGTATGACCTGTTGGCATTTTATTTCAAACATATGAGCCAAAGCATGCACATCTGAAATGTATAATGGATTCACAGCTAATTTATTTCATCATATTCTGGATTATGAGATATTTAAACAAACAGAAATAGGGAAAGGGGGTTAATGGAGGTCAGGGCAAAGTCTGAGAGGGGAGCCAGGACAGGTTTTTTTTTTTTTTTTTTGGGTTGGAAAGAAATTTTTGGTAGCACAATTTTCTTAGGACTGAGGATCATCAGCTCCACGTTTTCTTTCTTTTTTCCTGTACTTGAATCTGTCAAAGTTTCATTGCATTAGTTCAAACTTTAAACATATTAAAACTTAAATGCTCTTTGAAAGAGTGACTCTTTAATCAATTATAAGTCATTTATACCCAAGTACTAAGAAGGATCTGAGAGTATGTTTTGATAGGAGAGCCAGAGAAGTGAATATGAAAGCACTGGTAGGGCATAGAGGTAAAGGAAACAACTTTTTATTGCTAGAAATTAGGGAGCATATGGGATCCAACTGGGCCTGGGATAAAAACAAAAGCAGTTAGGTTTGTTTGTTGGGCCTGTGCACTGTCTACTTGTGGAACGGTAAAACACGGATGGTTTTGATGTATATACAAATCTGGTCCTAAGGAAATTCAGGTTCTTGGTTCCCCAGAGTCCAAAACTGTAAGGCTCACTAGCCACATATGGTTATTTAAATTAAAGTTTAAACTAATTAAAATTAAGATACTTTAGTTCTTTAGCCACACTAGACACTTTTCAAGTTCTCAATACCACAAGTGGCTACTGGCTACTGCACTGGATCTACTGCTAAGAAAGATCTTTCAGACAATGCTGCTCTAGAGACTCCTACAGCCCAAGTAAGGCAACCACCCTGCTGCTTGTTACATAAACACAAACCAGCACAGGTACCATAACGAGCCATGGGGGTTATGACTGCTTAATATGTCTGTGCCCATTGCTGGAAGTGGATTGCACCTACAGGTATCATTTGGAAGGCTTCTTTCTTGGCAATAAATTGCACTTCTTTATCCTTTCCCCTTTTTTGCGATTTGATACTGATTGATAACTTTTTTGTTTTTCTCATTAGTAGAGAACATCTCTTGACAATATGCAACATAGTGTGACTCCAGTAACATTAAAGATGAGTTTCCTTAGAAGGCTTGTATTATTTATTTTTAATCCTGTTATATTATAAATATATAGAAGAATATTTAAAGTACATAAGTACAGTTTAAAGATTAATAGTAAAATACACATCTGTGTGCCTACCACCAAGATTAAGAAACAGAACATTACAAGTACCTGAGAAAATCTTTCCCTTTCTTTACTACTCCTTCTACCCCAAGGTAACTACCATACTGATTTTACTACTTGCAATTCTCTCAATAGATATGCATTTATAACCGATGTATGCATCTCTAAGCCAGATACCTAATGGTTTTAAAAAACTGAGTAGCATTCCTAAACCATCTTTGTAAGAAAAAAATTATGCCACTTTTAGACAAAGGCTCCCAGGAGAGCTGTAAAAGCTGAAAAGTTTCTGAGTCATTGTCCAGCTTCAATTTCCCTGAGAGTGTACATGGGATCCTTCCCAGAGGATTTAGTGGGGGAAAAAATGAGTGAGTCCTGGAAAGCATTTGGCAGGATATTAGGGTGAGTACCGGATATCAAGGGGAAATATGATTATAGGGAATGGACGTCTCTGAATTTGCCTGCTTCACACGATCTATCTCTTGTTTACAGGAGTAGGTTAAGGAAGTGGACATGTGGGGTTGATACAAGTGTTCTTTTATAGATAAGAATCTGGGTCAGGCTTGCATGGGCATTCTATCCTGGGATTGGAAAATAACTTTATGAAGGTTGTAGGATCTGAGTGATGACAGCTTTTAGCACATCTGCCTTGTGACTCACATGGCTCAGTATGTACTATTTAGCAACCCAGTATGTCTGTCATTCTGGATCCATTATCCCCATTTTCTTGGAGGTTCCTTTGCTACTCTCCTTGGTTGTATTTCTCATTTCTTATACCCCATGCATTCCTCATACAGTTGCAAAGTCAGCTTTTGTTCTATTGTATCCTCAGTAGCTTCTTGATAGCAAGTGAGTTCTTTATTTATCTTGTTTGATAGTTTGGATTATGTGGAAAAGTCTAGATTGGAAATAATTTCCCTTAAGAATTTTAAAGGCATTGCTTACTTGCCTCTCTGATCGTGGATTTCCTTTGAAAAGTCAAAAACCAGTCCAGTTCCTGATCCTTGTATGTGACCTGGTTTTTCTTCTCTGGAAGCTTACAGACTCTTTTTTCTTGTTTTTGGAACTTCTATTATTTGGATATTGGACCTCCTGAACGACTCTACTTTTCTCAGCTTTTCTATTTTCTTCTTCTTTGTCTTTTTGCTCTACTTTTGTAGAGATTTCCTCAAACTTATTTTTCAATCTTTCTATTGAGCTCTTCATTTATCCTATCAAATTTTTACTTTTGAAGGTTTTATTTCCCTTGGTTGATGTTCTCCGAATGATGTGCTCCCCTCCTCCTCCTTTTTCTTCTTCATATTCTTCATCTTCTTCTTTTAATATAATCCTATTTCTATTTCATGGATGGATTGTTTTCTTTAAACCCTCTTAGGATATGAAAAAAAACAGTTTTTAAGACTTTTATTTCTCCTAGCAAGATGCATTTTTAATTTTTTTTTTTTTTTTGGTTTCTAGCTTCTGTGTTAGAGAGGTTTCTCAGATTTCTGAAAATCTTTGGCTTTCTGCCCCTTATTAAAAGAGGGAAACACAAGCTACTGGAAGCTCTGAGCTCATGGGTTAAGCTTATTGACTTTGAGCTTCAGTGTGACGGAACTTGGTGACCTGTTTTGGGGGGACACGTAATCAGTGTTGCCCTTAGATTCATGCAAGAGGGGTCCCATGCTTTAGAGGGCCCT